>CM057820.1:68211292-68326292 GCA_030067965.1 Latrodectus elegans
GAAATATAAAAAGAATAATATTGTTTTGGCCAATAAAATTGCTATGTCCAGTGACATGTTACACATATGAAATTTATGTGACTGGAGGCAATTGTGATCTATAAATTATAAGTTATTCAATGGATTTGTATAAAAAGGCAGTAGCAATGACACTTAAAATGTGGCGCAGTGACCTGGTTTGTTAAAGCATCATTCTCATTATTGGAAGGCCAAGTATTGGTCTTCTGCTTGGTCTTTGCTTCAAAATCATGAAGACTCCTCCCATCTGCTTTTACCTAACAAATGTATGACACTATTGATTTAAAATTCAGAACTGTGAATGAATTTTTTTACTACAAACTTTTTAATTTGATGAAAACATCAACATTGTAACTTTTTCTTTAAATAAAAACCTTGCATTGGTTTTTCTCTAGCATTAAAATGGACTTATAAATTAGAAAATAATCTCTTTATTGGTAAGGTGTGAGAAAAAAAATTTTTATACATATAAAATGTTTTAACTTATTGGCTATCTTATTATTATAAATCTAAAATTCCTCTTTTTTCCCCTTTTTTTTTACTTTTAAAAATCTTAAATTTTGAAAAAATGGAGAAATTTATAAAAAATTTTAATTTTATCACTTACCCATTAATGAAATTATAGGTACTCGAAATTAATTTTAAAACTTTGATTTCAAGTACTTTGTTATTGCAAAACAAATTTTTATTGAATATGCCGAAGGGATAAACATTAAAATATGCTTAAAATATTATTAGCAACTAATTATTGAAAATGTCATTAAATTTTATCATAAAAAAAAATCTTGTATTTAAACTGAAAGTTGTTCATTTGTTTTTAGGCCCGATTTTTGCTCTCAAAAGTAAATCCATCTATCACTCACAATAACATGTATAGCTGGGGTGGACAGGTGAGTTAAATTCTTTATAAATCTGCTCTTTACAGTGTAAAATGTTATGTGTGCTGTTATTTATTTTGTAATTTGAAATACTGTTGATAATTTTGATTTTTCAGTTTTAGATATTTTTGTTGTTGCTTGAAGTTTTCTTTAATCCGTCTTGATTTTAAATAACTTTGAGTATACTTAAATTGCATTTGATATTTAAAATAAAATAAAATTCTGAGATTTTGTATGTGTATATAATATATGCACACAAATATCAAAAAGTTAACATAATTGTGAGTATTACTTTCTAAATTCAAATATATTATCTTTAATAACTCTCTTTAATTTTCATTATCAACCATTGTCTCATCATTAGAGAAAAATCATGCATGTGTTATGAATAAGTTATAACCTCGAGAAACTTTTAAATTTAATAATTCTGAATAATATTAAAAAAAATTGGTTTAGAGTATAGTTTCTTATTAATAAGCTTTTTTTTAAATATCTTGTTAATCATTTCTACCAATATGAAACTTATTGATTTCTTTTTCTATTATCCAATAATGGATGATAGAAAAAAACGAGTAAGTTTCATATGGGTAGAAATGTGGATTAACAATGTTAACTTAGAAAATAACTTTTTCTATAAGAAGACTTCTTTATAATTATAAACTGTCTTTAAAACAATATATTAATGTCTATTTCAATGAATAATACAAAGTTATGATTACACTGGATTATAGTTGCTTTTAAATTTTCTGGTCTCTGTGCCTACTGAATCAGTGATTCAATAATTAATTTACAGTTTAGCAGCTCATGGGTTCGGTTTTTATGTGTATGGATGTTTTTTGGTTGCTTAGAATCTACTTTAAACTTTAGGTTTTAAAAAAAATTAACCAGCATTTAAAAAAGTGACTTTGATGTGACAAATGAAACTCTGACCAAAGTTTAGTACTGAAACTCCAGATTTACTCAAAATAATTACTGCTGGATTCAACATTCTTTTTACAATGAATGTGATATTCATCAAATAGAAGGTTAAATAATAGGTTTTTTTTATTATGTCCGTCAATAGTTAATTGAAGTAATTGAATGTCTGTAATGCTTTGAAATACCTTATGTGTAATTTCAACTTAAGAAACACATGGCTTAAATATGGTTTTAAGAAAGATATCTAATATATATTAGAAATTCAAAAATCACATGTGCAACTAGAAACTCAATGTGGAATACAAAGGTTTTTAAATTTCTGTTAGAATATGATGAATATGCTTTTGTTGGTGCGTATCATGTACTTTAAGTAGTCAGATATCCAATGACTAATTAAAGTACATGATACAAACCTGAACTCAGTACCTAAACAAATAAATTTTGAATGCTTTTAAAGTTTAAAGCATTCTTTTTTATTCATTGTGGCGCAGCATGTCCATTTTTGGACCTTGCGCCATAAAACCCAACCAACCAACATTTTTTATTCATTGAGGTAAATGATCTTTTCTTGGATGACTAAATTTGCTGATCTGCTAAAATCTTTTCATTTTACTGCAGAGCTTTGTTTCCAACAATGTTGTGTTAATTAGCTTTTTGCGATTTTTGTTTATTTTATCTTCACTGTCTCAGATATTTAGAAACAATATATGGTAACAATAAGTAATTTATGTGACTGGGTGACTGACAATAAGTGACTGGGAATTTGATCACATTAGGATATGAAGTCTGCTTATAAAATATTTTTGCCATTATCTCTAAAAACATTTTCTTTATTGCTGATTTCACTCATTTGTGGTGTTTTATTTTATTTATTTTTTTGTATCCTTTTTCACTTATACTCAATTTTAGATCAATACCACATTGGTAAAAGAGCAAAGTTGCTGGTTTTATCACTCTTAAGATTATAAAATAAGAATAAACAAGAGTGTTATTGAACAACACACTTCTAAGGGATATTGTTTTGGTTAAAATCTGTTAGTCATATTGAATTCAATATCATATTTTGAACTACTTGGGAGATTAAGTTCGCTTTTGTGGTCTACGTGTGAAGTCCTATTTTGAGGCTTTTAAAGATGCAGATATGGAGTTTATGTATAAATGATCCCACTTTGTATATAAATGTCAATTGTTTTTTTTAATTCACTTACTTTTTCTAAATGATATTGTTGAAAAAACAGAAACAGCTCAAAAGTTAAGTTTAACTCGCTAAGTTACAGTGCTCTAGAAATTTCAAGCAAGCACTATGGATGTGGCACTCATTGATTAACTGGCCTGATCTTTAAATTTGAATTCTATCAAATATGTTTGAACTACCTTAGAATACAAGTGGCTATTTAAATCCTGAAAAATCTCGATTTTCTTCATATTCTATTCCTATTTTGGTTAAAAATTTGAGATATTTGTGCATTATGAAATGCCAAATTGGTGTAATATGAAATATGAACGTTTTAAACCAGTGTGTTATTTCTGATTAAAATTAGTATTTTAAAAAACCTTATTTTCCAAGTAAACATAAAAAATATGTTTGCAAATTATGTCTAATGAAAAGTACTATTTTAAAAAGTTTATTTATTATTTAATTTTTTTTTTTACATTTGTAAATTAGAAAAATTGCTTGTACATTAGGATGTAAAATACTGTAAGTGTTAATATGTTAAAAATAACAGTGACATTAAATTCATGTATTTATGGATGTGTATGTGAGTGATGACATTTTACATTTTAATATGTAAGATGCCATTATTAAAATAAAATTGCTTAGATAATTGTGAGGTTTTACATTTTTGTGAAAAAAAGCATTGGGTTGAAAGCTAATTTCAATTCATTGTCAGTAGTTAAAAATTACATATTAACACTAGTACAAAATAAAATTATGCTTAAACAAATTAGTCATTAATGATTTTCTTGTTCTATTTTTTGTTAAAAGTAGGGCTATCTGAAACTAATTAATCAATTTATTATATTAGTAGAACTAATTTTTTGCTATTTGAAATGGTTTTATAATATAATTTTAAAATAATTTTTGAAAGAATTCTGTTACTTGATATGATTCTCATGTTTTTGTGTTTTTTAAATCAATTAATTTTTGTATTTGCTTAATTTTTGTAAATGAAAATATTTTATTACAAAATGAAATCCATAAAAATATTTCATCCTATATATTGAAGAAATATTATATATAAATTGGAAATATTCGATAATATATTCTACTGTGCAATGTTTTAGATTATTAGTGTGACTTGAAATTAATTTTGAGCTATAATTTTGGGACTTGAGTTTCTAAATTTTATTTGATAAATTTATGTTGAAAGTAGTTCTTTCATTTATTTGTAATCAGTATACAGATGTAAAATTTAGTGTAACTTTTTATGCATATTTGATAAAGATGATGAATATTTAATAAAAATTTAAATCCCTTCACACAAGGCATTTGCATGTAAAATGAATAAAAAACATTATGCTGTAACTAATGTGCTACTACAATCGCCAAATTACACTTTCCTTTTTAATAAACAGAAAAGAACCATAAATACAAAATTTTCCTTTAAGAAAAATTTTAAATTATTGAATTGAATCTTCAATTTTCAAGACTAAAACTATTTTGTATGTTAAGGAAGTAAAATTCTTTTTGAAACACCCTTTTTTAAAAAATTTTTGTTCCATAACAGTCTTACATTTTTTATAGAAATATTTTTCAAATTTTAATATAAACATGAATTTTTTGAAATTGCTGATTTTTTAATTTTTAGATATTATTTGTATGTTTTGTATTTTTATAGTTATTATTTTTTAGTGTTATATTTAATTATATTTTAGTGTTTTTATTAACTGTAGTACTAATTTTATTTTTACATTTTATCATACCTGTACCTGTCACAGACGCCATCAAATCCTACGGTATTACTTTTTTTTATTTGGGTTTTGGTGATGGTTTCGTTTTTGCACATCATAAAAAATCCTACTAAAGCAGAGCATTTTGCCTTTTAAATATTTCTAAAAACTCCTAAATTGGACTTGGATTTATGTAAACGATTAATTTTAATGTCTTAATTTTTCATTGAATTATTTTATATTTTTTGCATTTTAAGGAAATTAAGTCTGTTTATTATGAAAATTATTATAATTTATTGTTGATGCAGAACTTTAATCTAAATATTTATGTCCAGTATTTTTGAAATTATTAAATCAATGTTGATTTGAAATATTGTTTTGCTAATAATGTATTGATAAATGTTTTGTATACATAAATCTTAGCTAGGCAATTGAAAGAAATTTAGATGTCTAATTATGAATTTTGAGTTATTGGATTATTTTAAATGTTTCCAGGGGGCTGTTTGATTTTTAAATTTTATGCCCAAAAAATGACTAAGTTTGCTTAAATTTAATGACACTAGTGTTTGAATATTAATTTCATGACAGAATATATATTTAAATTTTTTTGTTGTATAATTTTGTCTGAAAATCAATCTGATATTGCTGAATGATATATCAGTAGGAATCTTGTTTTGCTGATGTTAGAAAATTTTTTAGTTTATTGCGAAGATATTCAAAAATTTAGAATTAAAATTTCTCAGAGGCACAACTGTTAATTTGATTTTGTGTTGTAAGTGTTATGTTAGAATAAAAAGCTATGTTTATCAGATTTTATAATTTTGTTAGAAATACCAATTAAATGAATTCCTTAAAAGAAAAAAAAATAAAGCTATTGTATTAAATATGTGCACAATTTGAATTTATTTCTAATATTTTTGCAGAAGTTTTTTCGATACCTAGTTATGAAATTTTCTAAATGCATAATCAATAGATTTTACTACTTTTTGGATTTTTTAAATTGAAAATTCTTTTCTTCTCATTTCTTTTGCTTATATTTATTTAAGTATGCAATATTTTAAATCATAATAGTAAATTATCCAGCTTTCATTATCTTTCTGTATTAGTTCTATGTTTTGTCAAAAATTAAATTTTTTTATTTAATTTTTGTAATTATACCAAGACAAAAGGAATGAAAAGAATTAAAAAATATTAATTTCAAATTATATTTGCTCTTAAATTTTTAGTATTCGATATACTGGTCCCCATTAGATTCAATTCTGATATTTCTTTTTTTACAGATTTACTTTATTTAGTGTAGTTAGGATGTCATGCACTGTTCATATGTGTTTAAAAAATTTTTTATAGAAGTAAATCAACAATGGGTAGTTTGAATCAACAAACATCTTTAATGTATTTTTTCTGCAATTCATATTAACATAACGTTCAATCTGCAATTTAAGAATAGGATTTTCTTAAATATATTAATTTTTTAGTAATATTTTTTTTTTTTTACTTGTACTGCTAAAGTATGAAAGACACATGATACTTAAGTAATTTGTTTAGAACAAACTTTTAATGAAATTTAACATTTTATAATTTGAATAAATAAAAATATATATTTAGTCTATACATTTAATGTTTATTAGATAAGTTTTTAATTTGCTTATCTGATCATCATTGAAGATACTCTAAATATGGTTGAGTGGTTAGTACTTTGAATTTCAGCTTAGGAGCTAGGAGATTTTATCTACACTTGTACCTTCAATTTAAACTCTAGATCTAAATTTGACTTTAAGATATAAAAGTTGAATTTAGAGAGGCTAATCAACCTATCACATCAATGATTGCCAGTCTTGATTCTGTTCCTTGTCTAAGCTATGTCTTAATATTTATATTTTATTAAAATCTTATATGTAAATGATATATATTGGATATAATTTAAAATTTCTGCTAATATTAACTGAAATTTCTTAATTTCTATTGGCGATGTTCAAAATAAAATCTGAAGACTTTATATAATTTGTTTGATGGAGAAAAGGATTTTTACAGAAGTTGCCTAGATTGCTAAATTAGTTTGTTGATAATATTACATCATTTTATTCTTTATTACATTACATTTAAAAAATACCTATGTTTTATAAAATTATTGCATTAACAATGTATTAAAGGATACAAAGTTAATAAAAAACACTATTACTCTAATTTTTACAGTATTATTGATAATTCTGTGGAAACAATTGTACAAATTTTTCTTTTTCTAAATGATTCATGTTGCTCAGAATCTGAGCTGCTTATTGAATATTTAGTGCTGTTGCCTTCAGTTCAATAGATAGTGAATTTGTTTCTGATTTCTGATGTGGTTGTCTATTATAATTTGGAGTTTTAAATTGTAAATACTATCAAATTTCCCCTTGTGTAAAAAAACAATGATATCTATAGAATATGTAGGTTATATATAGAAGATAATCAAATCAAACTTTTATCAGAATTAAAAGTTTGTTTTCCTTAAAATGTTATGTGTATTAATACAAATTTTCTATAATTTCTTTCGTTAAATGCATAAGCAGAATTTTGCAATATCTGATTTTAGAACTTTTATTTACCTTTGATGTGAAACAAATATTTGAACTTCATGCATGTTCCTCTTCCTGTTAATAATATTTTGATTTAATGTTATATGCTATCAAGTAGATTTCTTTTAAATTAATGAAATCTGAGAAAATTTGAATTTTAAAAAAATCGTTAAAACTATACAATAACTTTCTATGTTTCGCAAAACAAATTTTGATCAGCATACTCTTACCTAATCACTTGTAATGTTTTTATTTTATTTTTGATTAGAATGTAACTTAATACATAATTTATCTTCAGCAGGATGGTGCTGGAGCTCCTGTTTTGACAGATGATGTTAGCTTGCAAGTGTTCATGGACCATTTGAAGAAATTAGCAGTGTCAAGTTCATCCTGAGGATACATTACTGAACTTTTATAGATATATATTGTGAAAATGAAAGCATCCTTTGAAATAAAAAAAAAATAGGGACTGGTGGCATTCGATATCTTGTTCCAATTTTTGAACTATTGTTATGTTAAAAATTTTATATTGAAAAGAGTATTTAGAAAGCAATGTAAGAAGAACTCGCAAATATAAATATTGTACAATAGTTTACACTGATTTAAATTTTTTTTTTATAATGCAAACTTTTCTTCTAGTTAAAATGTTAAAACCTCGTGATTTTAAACATGATTCATTTAGGGTACTGCTTTGAAAAAGTGTTTATTATATTATGTAAGAATCATTTTTAAATGATCTAAGAAAATTTTCTGTTATTATAAAGGGAAATTTTTCAATGAAGTTGGTTTTTGAAACATTCACATTGGAAAGTTATGTGCTGTGCATATTATGCATTGAGTATTTGCGATTTTTTTATTATGTGAGCAAAAGTATTGTGAATGTATCTTGTTCATTTTTCAAAAGTTATCCTTTATGTAAGAAAAATGTTCATGATGTGTATCATTTAAAAAATCATGTATTGTATATTAGAAATAAAAATTTTAATTATTCTGTACTTGTATTTTTTTGTCACCTGTTTTTTAAGAAAATAATAAATGAACTTAAGATTATTATATATGGCATTAAAAATATTTGAAATAATTTTGTGCTTAATAATTCATAATATAAATTAAGCTGATATCAATGGTTATCCAGATTTAAATACTTTTATGGATTTTATCAGTGCACTATTAGTTTACAAAAAGGAACTTTGAACGCCGAGCTGGCAGCCGAATGGTTAGCGCTCTTGCCTTTGGTTCAACACTTCGTGGGTTCGAATCCCACTTAGGGCATGGATATTTGTAGTGATTCAGAATCCACTTTAAACCTTAGGTCCCAGTCTAATTAGCCCTCGTGTGCAAAAAATGACCGTTGAGCGACAAACCAACCAACTGTGAACAATAAATAAATCAGTAGACTTTCATGTGTTTAGTCTTTGTCTCACAGAAATAAGCTAGTGGATTCTGCATTAGGTAACTGCATACATGTTTGGTGAATCAGGGCCTTTAAGTTACCCATGCTTAATACTTCATGTAATATTTTTATTATATCCCAAAAGAAACTCTTGTAACTTTCAAACCAAGGAATAAGGCTTGATCCATCTTTTTGAGAAATGATTAAGCAGATAGTTTTAAAAATATTCGCACTATAAAAAAACTATCGATTATTCTGTGACAGTAAATGATTTAGAATTGTTTATATATTTCATCATTAATTTGTAAATTACCGACCCTTTTACTACCACTTTTTATTGTGTTAATATATTATTTTGGTTCTCACACACAATGTGCTCTTAAAAGTTACCTTTCATTAACACCTTATATAATGAAAAAAAATTTCCTTTTTTTTTTTTAAAAAAAAAAAAAGTACATTGCTAATTATACACGCTAGTTTCTTAATTATGGTTAAATTAATGTGCAATAAAAGAAAATACATTCCCTTAAAAAAGAAGTAAAGCAAAACTGAAATGAGTGTGTGTGACTTTTGCTACATTCCTTATACCAGCTGATTGCAATTTTAATTTTGTAAAGCTGTTAACATTGTTCAAACCAAGATATTGAGGTTATGGATGAATTTTTTCTTTGCTGAATGATACATAATATATATAAATTAAATCCTTGGCTACATGCGAAAAAAAAATTATGTTTAGTAGAAGAAGTTTTACATTAAACACTTCGATAAAAAAAATGATATATACATACAAAAAACTGGATTTTTAATATATGAAGAAACAAAACGTTTCCATGAAAGAAAATTTTTTAATAGGAAGTGCGCTTTCTGTGAACGAGCATTAAAATCAAACACCGAAGCACACAATTACTGAAGATATTAAAAAGTGTGGAATATTCAATTCTTTTCCTTTAGAAAGAGTCTCTTTTTCAGTTTTTAAAGAGAAAGACGCAAGCAACTTGTCTGACTTGAGTGCCCTCTCAAATAGGCTCACGTGCAGAAAATATGCTGCCCATTCCTTTCGTATGATTTCTTCCAAGAAATGAAAGTGAGCATGACGTCCATTCCAGTATAACCATAACCAATATAGTCACCGTAAGGTATTTTTTGTATGATTTAGGACCTCATCTCTTCATATCTATGACCAATAATATCTATTATGTAAAAGTCGCTGCCTCCCATCAGTGGACACTTCAAAATAGACCCATAAAATCCCCATTGTTTCTAGTACTACGTTCCTTGCAGATAAAAAACTACTCGTTATGTATATATCACAATAGAAAAGTGAATTTTCGAGGAAAGAATATTGGCATTCATTTTTCCAGCTCGCATGTTCTTTTGCCCATTCCCTGGAAACGACATAGCACTTGTTTTAACGCTATGCTAATATACTTATAAATGTGCCGTACTATTCATTATCATTTAATTAAACGTTAAGGATAGTCAATAAATCATTAACATTTAATTAAATATAATTATTATGCAGCAATTATGATTTTTATTTTATAAATTTTTCTTTATTTATTAAAGAATTTTTATATGCATTAATATTTTAGTTTGTTTTATCATAAAAATCCCTATGGATTTCAACGAGAACAAAATTTTGTTTTTTAGGAGGAGTAATATATTTGAGTTTTTTTCAATGTTATTTTTAATTATATATATTATCCGCATCAATAGTGTCTTGTCGAAAGGAATTTGCAATTTCAATAAGTGCTAAGAAATTCAGCATTTTCATTATTTACATTGGAGGATTTATTAGAATATTGTCTTCTGTAGAACTTGCTGTTGCTTTTGCATAGGATTTTGTTTTGATTCTATGAAGCAGAATGAATATTTTTTATTTACATTTATAATATTTGTGTAAATTGTTATTAACAAATGAAGTATTGCTTACGTTAGTATCGCTTGCATTAAGATTATTTTGATTTCTGACGCATACACACCAATATAAAGTGAACTGAGAAAGCTGCACTCACATCCATGATTGTAACTTTCATGAGGTGGTAAAAAAACTGGCTAAAACGACCTCTATTTTAACAAACGGGTATTTTTCTAAATCTGCAGTCTGAGGTGTACTTTGGACGTAACACGATAAAATTTACTTTATAAATGATTTTTTTTTAATTTTCTATTATGTAGAAAATTGATTTATTATAAACATGCTTTTTATGTATTTATTCTTCCTTTTGAATTTTCAGAGAAATACTTTAACACTTATTTTATTCTATGAAAAATTAAAATTTTTCTATTAAAATTTCGCTTCTAAATTTGATCTGATTGCATTTTGTTTAAATTTTAGAAGAATAAAATTCTATTAATTTATTAACTTTATCTATAATATCTAGAAAAGCAGATAAAAAAATAAACACACATAAATTATGAATAATTTTTTAATAAACATTTTATTAAAAAATTAAAATGCGTAAACAAACAATATCAAAACAAAAATGCGTAAACAATTACGATGATATGGGAGAATCATTGTAACTGGACTCGAGGTAATTCATATTGCCATTTCATCCGCTTTCTGTATCAAGTATATAATATGATCTATACATTACTAGAATCTAAATTAAATTTAAACAATTTTCAAAAATATTTATGCCACGAATCGAACAATTGTACATGGCAATGTTCTTATAGTCAAAATTAATCTAAACGTGCGTTGCATGCCAGCTTCTAGTATAGACCAAATATTTTAAAATACAATTAATCGAAACTTGGGCATTGCAACCATAATTAAAACTTACTATTATTTCCCTGGAATTACATTTTTAGAAAAATATTATAATAAAACAAATACAACAATTCTTTCAATGAAAAAAGAAGTATTCACAAAAATCGCACTGAGCTATTTGGTTATACATGAATTATTAATATTCAATCTATCGTATATATTTTTATTTGCTTTCTTAAAATGCATTATTTTTTTAAGAGGAAGATTTTTTTTTTTTAAATTTGTGCATCTTTTGTTATTTTTACTTTACTTTCACCTTTTTAAAGTGAAAAGAAGATTAATAGAAAGAAAAAAAATTCAATTCAATCGAGAATATGAAAGAATGTAATGTCTTATTTCTCTAATTTTGTTTGATCACTATCAATTGATTTAATGTACCAAAAATAATGTATTTTTTTGATAAATTGAACTACCATCGCCTTGCTTTGCACTGCACTTTCAAAGTAATTAGTAAATATATACCATTTACATATTTCTTATATATTAAAAAAACAATTGCGTATGTAACCAGCATTTTATGTCTTGGTGTAAATATATAACTATGAACATTATTACTACTTACGTAACCAAGAACTTATTTTGTTCATACAATTACCAATATATTAGAAGCTGTTTGTTTTAGCGAAATTAAAAAATAAATAAATAAAATAACAATAACTTCTAGAATTATCACACACACCTTGAAGAATAATATGCAAATTACAAAAAACTATCTTATTTTTTATGGATGACAATGCCCGTTCTCACCGTGCAAACATTGTAAATGAATGCCTTCAATTGGAGGATATCACCCGTATGTAATGGCCAGCATACTCACCGGACTTGATTCAAACAGAGCATGTGTGGGACATGCTTGGCTGACGAATTGCAGCCCGTCAATCCCCTTCTACATATCTACCGGAACTTCAAGAGCATTGCTTGATGAGTGGTGTAATATTACCCAAGATCAGGTCGATAATTTGATTCCCAGCATACCTAAGCGTTGTACGGTCTGTATTGCATCGTCTGAGGAGCATACTATGTATTAACTATCATACCAAACATGTTATATTGGTTTTTGTAAATGGGTTCTTTTTTTTTAAAATTTGCTTCAGGGGGTAAAAATTACAATTTTTATTTAATGATGTCAAAAATAGTATCTTTTTTGCTCTTTATCTTTTGTTTGATAAACATACTTAACAAATAAATCAGATTTGTTTTGCTGTTCTGTCTTTTTCTTTGCCTGAACTTGCATTATCCATAATTTATGGACACGAGTGTGTGTGTGTGTATGTATATATATATATACACACACACACATAAAATGCCTGGTATTGAAAATGCAACACTGAGAAGAAGATGCCAGAAAGTGACAAAACTCGGAAAACAGCGAAACAACAACGAAGTGATCTGTATTTCGAAATGATATGCATAACAAAGAGCGAGAACAAAGTAGGGTCAGTATGATATAGGACCACTGTGGAGAGCAATACAATAAGCAATAAGTTTAAGCACAGAATCAATGAGAGTATGGATGGCGTAACGAGGAATAGCTCTCTTCCCTGTCAGCCATTTGCCAAAGTACGTCTTCTGAAAGAAGCAGTGTCAGGATCTGCAAATGGCGGCCAATCACGTCTCAAACGTGTTCTATTGGTGAGAGATCTGACTAGCACGATGGTCAGGGAAGCAGCTGTACAGCTTGTAAGGCAAGTTAGCTGATTTGTGCAACATGCCATCTGGCGTTATCCTGCTGATAAAGGACGTTGGGCATCCTATGAAGGTAGAGTAGTGTCACCATCCACTGCACATTATACACGTCACGTTAGGCTGTCATAGTGTTGTGAATACAAACAAGAGTTGACATAAAATCATGCACAATAGGATCCCAAACCATGCCACGTTGTCAGGCGGTGGCACATTTCACATTTGCTGCAAGATTGAATTTGTCTCCACTTCGGCATCTCACTCGTGCACGGCGACTATCACTGAAGTAGATGTGCGATTCCTCGGAGAAGACGATCATGTGCCACTTCACCGTCCACATCGCTTTAATCTGACACCATTCCAGACGTTGACGTCCGTGCTATGGTGTCAATGGCAGTCTTCTTAACTGATGTTAAGAGTGCAGGCTACTAGCAAACAATCGACGGCAGTTCTGCTTGATATGGAAGCATCCAGGTGTCTTGCACATGCTTCATAGTTTCTATATGATGTGGTTTGCGGGGGCTCGCAACCTTCCTCCGGATGTGTTGATCCACGCGGGCTGACGTCAATCTAGAGTACCGGCATCCCGCAAACGCTCGACAGTTCCTTGTTCCAACAATTTTCGCCGCAGCCTGTCAGTTTGTGGATGTGTTTAAGTATCTGTCAGTTGCAATTTAACGTGAGGACCAAACTGCCCTTCTCACTCCGGTCATCATGCCCCTCTTAAGCACATTTGTCTGCTGGAACTGATTCCGTTTACAATGGCCTAGCGTTCTCTGTAATCACAGGCGTCCTTTGAGACAAGAACAAACTTTCAACGATTATTCTTCAATCAGCAATAACATCGGGAATATTAACCACTTTGCTAGTTCCTCACCTTATATTTTATTCTACCCGAGTTGGAAAATCGCGCATTTCATATCATTTGTATAACTCGGTAAGATGCATCTACCATGAAATTCGCATAGTTTTCTGACCACTCCTTCTTGGTGTTGCATTTTCAGTGTTGGGGAGTGTGTATTCAATCTCTGTTTATCTATTCATTTATGAGTTTATATCTTTTGTCTCAATGATTAATATTTACGATTATATAAAATTGGCAATATTTTATTTGTTGTCAATGAAATAATGCCAAAGAGATATGGCATTTGTTCCATAATTCGTAAATCCATCAAGGAATTGTGAAGAATAATGGTGTGTGAAATGTTTGAAAAATATTTAAGTGGTACAATTTAGTTTGTTTCGTTATCAAGTTCAAAACTTGATAGGAATAAAATCCATATCTATGAAAAATATTGCTCATTTATTGATCAATTTAAGTGTTCTCTATTGATCATTTGGATAGTAAAATCTATAATCTAATAGAAAAATTTATATTCTAAACAGTAAAATAATTTTGCCACTTAAATAACATTTTTGTTCCCTTGTAGAGGGAATTTCGTATGATGAAAAATAACGAGAAGCAAAAAGATCTGCACAATTTATAAATACACACAATCGCATATAGCACAGTTTCTAATTATAAAGTTTCTATTCTTCAACTTCAATAAACTAGAAATTAAAATAGTAATCTTTCTTGAACAGATAGATTTAGTTTCATGCTTCATGTCGATAAAGTTCACACTGTGTCTGCATGCATATTTCCCAATTATTTCTTAAATTTAGAACCAGAATTTGATGATTGTCTTGAAACAAAATTCTAAGAATACACTTATGTAAATTTTTTTATATATATTAATAAGATTTTAGAATCAGTATTCCTTTCTTTCTTCATCTTTAAATTCAAATCCAGATGATTTATCTCATATAATAATAAAAACAATTAAAATCTGAATATACTGATGTATATATTGCAAATAAAATTGCACGAAATAAGCTACTTATATTCGAACAAAAGTTGTATATTCCATTTGAAGCGATTTCGTTGGTGACAATAAGAACTCGATTATTATTAAGCTTATTTATTTTTGTGAAATGAGTCGATACTTTTTAGAAAATTAATATTGAGTACAAAAAATTAATTATTAAGATTTATATAAATATATGAGTTTTAAAGTAGGAATGAAAAAATATCATTTATTAAGATTTAAGAATAAAATGAAAACAAGAAATATATCGTTGGAAGAATGCATGTAAACGAAATTGAACAAATATGAAAACAAATTTTACACAACAGATTAAAAGTTCTAATTGAAAATATGAGATTTTGTTGTAATATTAAGTAAAATTTGCTATAATGTAAAAATTGTTGGCAATAAGAACAGAAGGAGTAATTATTTGAAAAAATTGTGAATGACGCATTCAGAAATTGAGAAGCATTAACAAAGAACTATGTAACGTAAGAATATCGCTCCAGATCTAGAAAGAAATTTATTTAAATATTAATGAAACCATTATAGTAAAATATACAAGAGTCAATATAAATAACATGTTCAAGAACACTCTACTATAAATCAAACACTTGGGTTACCAAAGCAGAATACATTAGAAATTCTTCTGGAATCATAGTTATTCTACGACAATTAAAAATTCGGGTTGGCAGAAAAATGAAAAAAATTTCAAAATGATCATTAGAGAATTATTAAAGTAATCATTAGAAAAATAATCATTAGAGAGAATTTTTCGTGCCAAAAGATTACGTTACATCTGTACCTTTGTCTTTCCTAAATATCATGAATTTAAGTTCCTTACTTGCATGAGAGACCTGACAAACTCTCTAACTATGGACGCTTAATATTTGATACCATTTTCAAATTTTTCAACCTGTTAATATCCCAATTCGTAATAAAATTCATCGGTAATGTGTTCGCGTTGGTTATAATTCAAAAAGCAAACCTACCACATCGTTCTAATCCACAGAAATCTAACATCATCATTAAAAAGAATATGTAGGAGTTATTATAAATATTCTCCCTATGGACTAGTGGCAGAATCACATTCTTCAGAGTGGAAAGTCTCAGGTTTTATCCATATTGAACAGGTGAGATGGAATTTTGTTCTGCTTTATACATGTAAGTTTTTCTGGCTTGGTGGTTCTCTTTAGTAACACAGGGATAAAGTCCATTAATTGAGTAAAATCTTTCCGAAAAGCATTACATAATTAATATTCAAATGCAAATCTGTTATTCTACCTTCTAAACGTTGCCAAATACTTAAAGTAAAATTCGTAGTAGCATAATGGTAAGATTGTCTCTAGAAGGAAAAATCTTGGATTTAATTCAAAGTAACTGTTGAACAATGATGAGATGGCAGTTAAGTTTCAACACATTGTATGCTTGAAGGCTTGTGGATTTCTCTCTCTCTCTCTCTCTCTCCTTACGAGACGGGGTCATAGTTCGTGATTTTTGAAATTTTTCTCTCTGAAGTCCACGTGCAGCGGGGGCTCAATTGCCTTATGAAGATTTTCCTCAGTGTGATCTGCGCGATGCCAAAGTTCTTATAAATTCAATTTATTATGGCTTAGAGGTAGACTGTCGTAATTAGATTTCTGTTTCCAAGTTCACTAATTTTGGGTTCCATTTCTTTGTCTGCTGAACAACGAACGAGATTATTATTACTGGCATCTGTCGAAATATATACGAGAGTTCTTTAATACGACACGTGAATATAACCCCCCTCCCTCACTTTATGAAAATCTATCCCGGAAGGAAATACACAATAGATGATCAAATGCTTTTTAAACGATTTCAGATGATAAATTTTCCGCTTAAAAACTTTAAAATAGAGCTCACGAGGAACTAATGATAAAGTGCTTTTCGCAACTGAAGGTTTTAGGTTCAAATTTAACCACTATCGAATGTTTGGAACTAAATATTAAATTTCCTTGTCTGTATGTATATTTGCCAAGAGGAATTTATTTAGGGATACACTTGTGAATGTCATCTTCGAGACGAAACACGATGATGATGAAAAATATATATAACTTTTAACTGTTAGGTTATCCACTTCGCGTAGTCAAAAGTATTTAAAGTAGTAAAATATAAAAATGTCCAGTCTTTATGTCGAACTTCTGGATATTTTTTCAATTCACGATCAGTTAATCATTGTTTTTACACTTGGTTACTATTTGTTCACAAATCATATTTTGAAATGTATTTAACTCAGGACATTTGTCCATATACCCGTCCCAAAAGCAGAAACACTTATTCCCTTGTTCAATAAGGGCTAGAATCAACTTTAGTATATACTATGTTACGTGGAATGGGTAATTGAAGCATTTAAAATTTAAGTTTATAAAAATGGCGACAAAATTAGTATTTTACTTTAATGATATCGTACAATTTATGAGAACGTATGAAAAATAAATCCCCGAGCTTATTTTATATCTTATTAAGATAGAAATATTAGACGGAAATAAATAAAACAGAGAGGATCACTAGAAATTAAATTATGCTTAATATTTTAATTTCACAGCTTGATTGACAATATGTACATAAGAAAGTGGGTAATATTTCAGAATTAAAACAAATATAAGAAACAAAAGTATTCAACAAAGTTGTGATAATGAGTCACGAATTTTATCTTGGAAAAAAAAGTTTATCTCACATCAAGGCAATTTATTACACCCTTAAAAACAGCGATAATTTTCGACTTATTTTCCTTACCCGTCGTTTACAGATCTAATATTTTCATAAAAATTTCATTCATTTCCTGGGAACTGTGATTCAACCATTGCAATTCAAGGCGATATCTCAGAGGGCGCCACGTTACGTCACGCCAGAGAGAACAAAGGCCCCGAATAAATCGTTCTTTCATGCATTTGGGGGAGAAAGAGGAAAAATAAGTTCTTTTTTGGTTTCACTTTTCTGGGAATGCGCAAGTCTCTGGCCACGCCATCGCCATTTCGTCGTTCGATCCGAAAGAAAACACGCCCGTCTCTGACATTTCCAAACAACCCTTTGAGTGAGTAAAAAATCCATGATTGTAAGCTTTCTGTTTGTGTTGACAGATTACAAGTATAGAGTCTAAATTGAATTAAGCGTGTAAGACATGTAAGCGTAACCGATCAGTATTTATTAGTAATCATTGATTTTAAATCGATATCAATTTATATCCAAATACAATTTTTTAAAAAAACTAGAATGTGCCTATAAAATGCTAATTTTAAATATGTGAACAGTTACGGATTTGAAGATAGTAATCGTATGCAGTGAATTAAAATATATAAACCCGTCAGAACTTCAAAATTATTTATTGCTCTAAGCGGTAAAATGCTGTTTCGATTTAAGTGAGATTCGTATTCTATGTTAATCAACCACTAACAAACCGTTACTAGAGCACTTTAATCCAACTAAAAATCGTTATGATGTGAATACCTTTATTTAAACAGGATTCTAACACTGCAAATTCATATTATAATGCGAATAAACGAGAAAAAAATAATTCATCTGCAAAAATATGCATCGATACCTGCATATATAATGTGTATTTTAAGCAAATTATTGAAATTATAAAGTTTTACTTCTATAAAAATAACATTCCAAAATGTTTAGCATTGTTGTATATTATAACTAGAGCAGGATTTGCAATGTTCATTTCATGATTTTAACAATAGGCAACCTGGACATTTGTCCTACTACCCCTTGATTAGGGGGTAACTCCTGAATATTGTTATTCACGTTTTTAATAACATAAACATAATTAATTTATGCATGCCATTTTGTGATTTATGTTCTATGTATTATTCGTAAATGATTAATAATACAATACTATTTATTAATGGTAAATAAACATTCAAATACCAAAACTTTTTATTCCAAAAAATCCCACTAATTTTTAAAAATTAAAAAAAATATCCTGCTTTGCTGGGTTTATGAAAAATTAAAATAAAATCATACTAAGCCAGTATCTGATATAGAAAGATTTACATTTTAGTAATTTTAATAAAATATAAAAATTTGTTTTTGTAATTTATAAATTAATTTTGAGACTGAAATGCTGAATATTTCCCAGCATTCAAATGCTAATTTGCTTAAGCGTTTCTAGGCAATTTTAATTTGTCTTAATTGAATTGGATCCCCGATTATTATTAATACGATGTTTAGTAAAATAACATTCTTATAGTATTATAAATTTTGTGAAATTTAACACATTGGAGTTTTTTACTTTACTCAAGATTGTAATATTTTTTGTAATAAGCGTTTCTTATTTTTGTGGCATATTTTAGGCAATTATGTACTTTCTTAAACGTTACATTCAACATTAGCTGAAGGAAAACCAGAATTTAAGACAGTAAGAGACGGGAGGAATAAAATGAAACAATTTCTTTTCTTCTGTCATCCTTAAGTGCATTTATTTTTGTAATTAAAAACAATATGTTTTGAATAAGAATTCATACAGCAGCAAACATTCAGAATTCCACATTACAGCGGTAATTCTTGTTTTGCATTTATTTTAATAATTTTTCTTCTTTTCATATTCATAAAATTAAAATTTGAATGTGAAAAAAATATACTGTAGATGTATTTTTTTAACATTAGTTTAATTAACTTCATACTGTTTAAAAAACTATATAAAATAATAACATTTTAATAATATAAAATCTTTAACTTAGCAAAACTTTAAGCGAAATTGTAACTGTGCAGATTTTCTTACGCTTATTTTTTTGATGTTAAATTCTAATTCCATGTCATTATTTTTACGATAGGTTGATGAGCATGAATAACATGTTGGTTCTTTTCTTGGCAAGTTTGCTCATGACCAGCGTGGTAACACAGATTACAGGTAAATTATTCTTATTTTCATTAGCTGTTCTTTGAAGATGAGCATCTTCTTTAACCCATATAGAACTCATAAATTTGCTTCTATTGATTTCTTTCTTTCATAATTCTGTGGTTATAAAGAATAAATACATTAATGTGATGTAATGTAAGAGAAAAATTATATTCCATGCAATTTTTTTAAAACTAGCTGAGGGAAATCGTGTTGAGAGGTCACTCAGGTGTCGACCTTGTCACTTGATTGTGATACAAAATTCTGCAGATTGTTTATGTTTATTGACTTCAGTTTTCAGAAAGAGGCACGGCAGAAATGCATTTTAAATGATGCTCGTCATATTTGCATATGTTTGTTTGTTTTAAAACATTCATATACAGCTCTCTATTATTATAAACCGATATCCATAAATACAATAAGAATAAGTAATTTTGGAATCGCGGTTAACTGATGGTCTACTTCTGTTTTGGTGCCTCAATCCATAAATTTCGCTTATACTAGCGGAAAGATATTAAAAACTTTATATAAACTTTACATGAATAGGACATATGTCTGTACTAGTCTTCAGACACATTAGATATGGAACTCAAACTGATTATTGTAAATAAATTTTTCGCATTAATATATGTAGATAATAACAGAAAATGAAGTATATTTAAATGAAAATTAAATCGTCACAGAGAAAAGCATTATTAAAAATTATAAAATTCATTATTCACACGTAGTTGTTAAATGTTTATTGAAAAGAAATAGGAAAGCAGTCAATAAGAATAGCAACACATTGAAAACAAATTTTTTGTATTTAATGAAATTTAATTCTGAGTAAATTTTACAATTATTCTCTTTACATATAGAATGAAGTATTTGCTTAAATATTATAAAATTCAATTAGATATAATGCTTACAATTTCTTCTTAAGTTATGCGGTGATTATTTATTTGAATATAATAAAATTTTGAATTTTGCCTGGAATAAAGCTGGTCCAATAGATTGTTTTATTTCAGTTTAATAAAATTCATATGGAAATAAAGTTTATACTTCACTAAAAAAGATATTTAATAGATTGTTTGAATTTAATAAATCTCACTTTGAAATATAATTTGTAAGCACCGCTAGGATAAAATTTTTCTTTCTTTTCTTTTTTTTTTCTTTTCTTTTTTTTTTTTTAATTTCCATTGATAAAAGTTTATAAATCATCTCTTAAAAATCAGTTTCCTTATATTTAATAAAGTACAAAGTCAATTTGATTAATTTCATAAGGTAATGAATTTTATAGTTTTTAACAGTAAAAATATACTTATGAATTATTAAAAAAAATCACAAATTGAAATAAGGTTTGAAACTACTTCGTGAGGAGTAAAGTAATTTACCTAATTTTATCGTGTGTTTATTCCCAGATATCTTTTCAAGTGAAAAAAAAAAAAAAAAAAAAAGCTGAAAGCATAATCTTCTACGTAATTTGAACGACGTTCAAATAACAAGAATGACATTTTAATTTGTTTCTCTTCCTAAAATTTCTCACCGTCTATGAAACACTGAAGAATTTGATAATTCCATGTGAATTGATATCCCAGCGCAACTATTTTCGGTTAAGTCAAGCATCGAAGATTTCAAGATTCGAAGACCATGTCTTCATTAGATTATCTTGTCCAGATAAGGAAATAAATATTTTTAATTGAGTAGATTTTTATGCACCTAAAGTTTTTAAATTAAATTTTGGAATTCTTGCTATGGTCTATGGGTAGGAATGTCTTCGGAATAAAATGGCTTGGATTCGATGTCAGCCACTTATGAATAATGGCGGATAAGGATTTCGTGTCTGCAATGTAACTGTCGAAGTGGATGCTTGGGAATTTTCCAAGTTTCCAACTTTGCTATATTGTGTGATAGTGAGAATTGTCATAACTAATCTTCTCAGAAGGCATTACGAACGGGATGTTTAAAATATATTTTCTCTGTTACAGCAGCTTTTCTCCGTTAGTCTATTACAGTATCATAATCAAAATTTTCAAATGTAGTGTACATGATTTATATTTATTGCTTATTCTACTTTTATAAATTATGAAAAAAGTAAAAAAATGTATGCATAATTCATCTTTCTTCTCATTATTATCATCAAGTTATAGTGATATTCTTTTTATTTTAGAACGTTCGCTTCTTTCGTTCATTCATATTTATGGATATCTGTGAAAACTCTGTGAACTCGTACACTTATTTCTAAACTGAGACATTTTATCACAGGAAGGACACTAATTCCTGCTAATTATATAAAAATAATTTATCTCATAAAAATGTTCCTCCGCTGTTGTGAGAGGTTGAACTTTCATCTTTCGTAATGGAAAATGGCGCCTGTTTCTAAGCAGGTTATTGCAATGACTTGCTGTTTATTTTCAAAGCAGACATAAGAACAAATTTACTACAAAAGTAAAACCTTCTGACAAATTAAATTCATTTCTGAGTCTATGTACTTAAACTTCTTCGTGAATGTAAAAATTGAAATTGCAAGAAATAATATTTTATTTCTACTCGGTTTTTTTAAAATTTAAATTAGATTACTGCAGAATGCTTCTAGCTGCTTTGCCGACTGAACACAGCCAGCCATTTCATCATTCTGATCCATGGACACTGGATCTGATGGCCTTTTTTTAACTTTTTCTGCATGACGGCTTTAATTGGATCAAATTTTAATTTCTAAATCGAGAACGACACCTTTCCGTTCTTGGCTATAATGATCCTATTTCTAGTGCAAAATATTTTTAAATAGTGGAGGATAATAAAAACTGATCCCTAGTTTTAAAGATATTGCTTATCTAAGAACAATAAAAAAATGAACAAAATTATATGAGAATAACTATTTTGAATTTACTGAAAAAGTTTTTTCTTTAATAATTGAATTACAATTTAAAATTTAAGAATTTCTTATCGAATATTATTCTTTAATTGAAATATAGAAGATTTATAGTACCCTGGAGGGGAAAGACGTCATAGTTATGACCGGCAGATAGCAGGTTTGATATTCTGTTATGTTAAAAACCATGGTGATGATATGACCTATGCATGTTAAGACGTAGTGTTTAGTGTCTCGCTCTGATGGGGTATGGAGATGAAAGTGCCAATTCAGGAGTCATTTGATTATGGTTTAAAATTACAACGTGGTTGGCTGTGTTCAATTCCATCGTTAGGAAGAAATGCCCAGCTGAAGCAGTCTACAATATTGACATTAAACTAACACCTTAATTTTGTTTAGATTGATTCACAGTTTTGATATTAACTTTCATTATTTTTTGTTGCGTAATCATGTTTCTTTTGATTTACTATTTTAATTATTTTATTTTTTATATTAGCTTCATTCATCTTTTTTGATATAATATTTTAGTTTTAATTAATGTATTGGATTTTATTAATTTCTCTAGATAGATTTTTAAATTTTAAGGTAGGCAATTATGAATTATCCTTTTCTCTAAAAATATAATGATTCTAAATGAATCACTATTAATTTAAATGTGGAATTTAAGTAAATCCATGTTGTTGAAGTAATGAAAATAAAATGTTTCTCAATTACTTTTGTGCAGATTCCTTTTCAAAATATGAAATAACATATCTTAGTCGTTGGTGTATACATATTTCTGCGTGTCATAGTGGCATATTTTAAATGTAAAATAATCATTTTATATGAATACATTAGTTATTTTTTCAAAAAAGTAAAATATAAAAGGCCATTTGACACAAGTGATTCATGATAAGAATATTGTTACATTAAACTGTAAATATGCACTTGTCGCGTGTATATTGTATATACAGGTTGTCCACTAAAGTCCCTTGCCACCCTCTTAACTTCGGAACAGCTGCTTCTATATTCATAAAAGTGGTGTCTAGGTATAGTAAAGCAGCCATGTGCTACTGAATAAAAGAATCCAGCGCCACCTGGTGGAAAACAGTGGAGTTAGAATTCCTATCTCGAAAACGGAACGAGATAGAGAGAAAAAGTGATTTACAAAGTTGCAGGTGGCGCTCTAGTCTGTTTTATTTAGTAGTGCGTGGCTGCTTTACTATAACTAGATACCACTTTTATGAATATAGCAGCAGCCGTTCCGAAGTTAAGAGGATGGCAAAGCACTTTAATGGACACCTTGTGTATATATATATATAAGTTTAATTTTGACTCACTGTATATATATATATATATATATATATATATATATATATATATATATATATATATATATATATATATATATATATATATACAGTGAGTCAAAATTAAACTCATACACTTAGTCATTTTTCGTTCAATTTGAGATGCGAAACGTAATCATCAAAAATTTTCAGTATGTTTTATTTAGGCAACAAGTAAAGCACTTTATATTTATTTTACAAAAGTAACTTTTTGATTTATATAATCATTTTTTAAACAACGTTTTACTTATTTAGATAAACATTCAAAAAAGATAGTCAAAATAAAATTTGTACGCAGTGTAGTCCCGCAAATAACGTAAAGATAAATGAAATTAGCATTTAAAATTTCGTGTCGCCCTGAAACAAGATTAGGTAAGTTAGAAAGTAATTATTTGTTAGGATTTTCACCATGAGACGTCAACGTGGACAAACATCCTTAAGTGAACGAGAACTGATTGCTCACCCTTTCAAATTAGGTAAATCACTCCTTGAAATTGTTAAAATAGTTAACAGAAGTCATTCTACAATTCAAAGTATTATTTATCGATACAAAAATGGCCAAGTACTGCAGAACAAATCCAAGGTGAGCAAACAAAATTTTTGATTCTCATGATGAATGTTGGATTATTTGACAAGTAAATAGAAAGAAAATCCTATAATTAGCGCTCCTAAATCAGCTCTTGAAGCTAAAACATTTTTGAATAAGTGTGTTCATCTGGAGACAGTACGAATCATTTTAAGAAAAATAATTTTCACAGTAGGATTGCAAGAAACAAACCCTATATAAGCAAACAAAATCGGTTAAAAAGATTACGTTTTGCCAAAGAGTACAAAAGAGAGACATTTACATTTCGGAATAAAGTAATTTTCGCTGATGAATCCAAATTCTATTTGTTTTTTTCGAAAGGAAAGGTAAAAGTATGGCGAAATTCCAATAAAGAACTAAATTCTGCAAATACGGAAAAAAAAAATCATTAAGCATGGAGGAGGAAGCGTGATGGTATGGGAGTGTATGTCTGCAGCAGGTGTTAGCCGATTGGTGTTTATAGAACTACCATGAATCAGTATACCAACATCAATATGTTAAGGGATAATTTAAAACATAGTGCAGAACACTTTGGGATAGCAGACACTTTTCAGTTCTCTCAAGATAATGACCCAAAGCATACTGTTCTTAATATTCGCTTGTACCTGCAGTACAATTGTCCTAAAGTCATTAAAACTCCCCCACAATCATCAGACTTAAACGTGATTGAAAATTTATGGCTTTAGTTATAAGTTGCTGTAAGCAATCATCAAATTTCTAACAAAAATGACTTAAAAAAGGCATTATTGGAAGAATGGAACAAAATCAGTAAAGATTACTGTGAAATTAATGTAGAGTAAATTATTTACGGCATCGCCTGAAGGACCCACGGTATAAATTTTTTTTTAAAAATATATATTGATATAAGTATGCTGTTTTTGATCTCTTTAATGAATATACTTTCACCTTTCCCAATAATTTACAAGTTGGAAATTTGTTGGAATCTAAATGAAAATAGTTCCCTCTTCAATGTTTTATTAACATCGTAACTCTAGAAGGAGTTTTCAAGCATTGTATATCACATTCAGTTTGTTTATAATTAATTATACATAAGATTTCATTTCATGATGGAAGCTTCACTTTGTGTCGCTATTAATTAAATTATTTTGTAATGAATTCATATTTAATTGCTTAGTAATAGAATTTTTTTATTTTCATGTTTAAGCTAAAACTTTAGTTAGAAATGATATCCTTATTGTTTGGAGTTTTGTTTATTTCCGTATTCTGTATTTAAAAGCTATATAATGCATGTTCTGCTTCTGTTTTTATTGCTGTTTCAATCAATGACTAATTGTGCCGAGATCTGCATTAATATTTTCTTCTGATATAATCTATTCTAAGTAAGCATGAGGTATATCAGATGTAAACTGTTAATTCATTGAACTAAATATAAAAGCAATGAAGTAGGCATATTCATCTAGTATATTTATATATATATATATATATATATATATGTTTCTTGATGACTTAAATATGCCAGATCATATTTAACTAATGGTAAAAGACTTGTGAATCGAGAGTTTTTCCATCTTCAAGGTGTGTCCTTATTACTCAGATGATGTAACTGCTATTTAATACTGCAGAAGTGCTTAACCATAGGTAATTAGAATGCATTTATTGCATAAATGTGTAGAAAGATATTTCTCCTCTTATTTCTTCTACTCATAACTACCGATTGTATTAAAATAAGTTATAAAACATTCTATTTTGAAAACGTATTTATAAGATATTAAGTTGTTAGTTCATAGTATGATATTCTGGAGGGAATAACTAAAGGTCTTAGTTCATTTTAAAGTATTTGAGCAATATTTATGTATTATCTTCCAGAAAGTTTTCGTAGATTATGGGCTGTATTTAAGTGTCGCAAGGATATAATTATCTTCTCCTTCAAGCGATTTATCAGAATACTTATAAATTCTTTTTAAGTTGTAAATGGAGAAAGTAAAATTATAACCTTAACTGACGTTCTTCAACGGTGGCTGGGATCAAAATTTGAACTATTGCCTCCAAAGAATGTGATTTTATGACTAAATCATTGTGATATCTGCTGAAAGCATTTTCAACTCGAAATCAATAAAAATATTTCTGAAGGTCATGGGTTTAGATTTTACTGGTGTATCGGAAAAACTTATGTTACATGTTGTTTTAAAACCAATGTTAATTCCTATATTGACGAACTGATAATTAAACCGTCAATGTTACTTCCATCAGTTTAACAATTTATGAGTAAAATCTCACTGTTTATAGTATTTGAAACAGTTTATATGCATTTGACATAATATAAATGATATCTTGACAACTCAAGGTCTTTAACTTACTACACCATATTGCTTTCTGTGATTATTTTTAATGGATAGTTAATAGTATTTAAAGTAGTAAGCTTTTATAGTTTCCCCAAAACATAACCCAAATATGTTCATGTAGAAAGCAAAAATTAAATCCTTCCTCCATTGTTCAATAATAGTGGAAATCGAACTTGCATATTTTTCCTTCCATAGATAGCCATCTTACTGTTAGGCCGCACTGAACCTTAAAATCGATATTTGACTGCGTTTTAAAATTACAATATATTATACATGGGGGTATTTTAAAATGAGAGATGTCTTTTTCAAGACGATTTTCATCTTACTTTGGTGAATTTTAATAAGATCTTAATAATAAATTCTGTATAATGAATACCTAATGAAACATGAATAAGGAAAATCAAAATATATGGTGTACTTAATTAAAAGTTACTAGATGCTGGTAATATTGGTTCGAAAAGCAACAAGTAAATGGTTAATAGGATGTCAGGTCTATTTTCGGTTTACCCCTAAGACCCGATATCTATTAAGTTCCTTGTAAATTGCCGCCAGAATTGTAATTCTACTGTTCTGCATCATGATAACAATTTTCTTTTGATTTTTTGTAGATTTGATGAATCATACAACCGTCATTCTAACTTATCTTATACATGTTTTTTAGGATTCAAAACTGGCACTTTGAGATTGTTAGGTAATTATTTCCGACAGATGAAACCTCATCACATATTGTGGAACCATAGCATTATCATTTTCGTATAAAAACAGATCTGTTTTAAGCTGTTAATATAACATCGGATGATTCTATTGTTTGTATTTATGTACATAAAAAGTTATTGATTCATCAATTTAACTAATAAGACATATCTAAAACAGAAGTAACATATCCAAACCATTAAATGATATGCATGAGTTCTTGATGATATTTGGCTCTTCTGTGTATAATTAATCAACTTCATTCATAAAGTATCACATAGTTTATACAATATTTAGATAAAATTACATGAAGTGATTTAACAGCAATTATCATGCATGGATAAATTTTTATTGATACATGCAAGAAATCAATAAAAATTGCATTATCATTTAATTGTAATTATTGGTTGTTAACATTTAATCAAACATATTATTTTATATTTCAGATGTTTACCTAACAGTTTCATCCCTGACTGATGGTGGCGATAGGCGCCTCGAACTCAACTGGAAAGGCAGTGATCCCGATGCTCGTGTCGCTCTATATGACGCGCCCCCGCAGTCCAACCGGCCACCCCTCATGCACGTGAAGGGAGACCACAACGGATACTTTAGGTGAGCAGGTGAGGCTTAAGATCTGGGAATCCTTCCATTGTATTCTCGTAAATTATTGTGGATTCTCACCACTAATAGAAGAGGTTTATTATTTTTCTAGAAAAAAAAATAATCACACACATTTCCTTTACTATTTTTTTTAAATAGCAAGAAATCATTATGTAAACGCATAATACTTAATGATAAAATTAAAACAAAATAGAATTAAAATATAAAGGTTTTATGTGAAATTTTGAATTTTTTATAAATGTGAAAGCATTATTTTTTTTTTACCTTAGCACCAGCTTCATATCGATTAGTTACAGAATATTAAAGTCTAATTTATCATCAAAATATCTCTGATATTTTCTCTTGGATGATTATAAAATTTCTCTGATTTTCAACTTTAAGTCAAATAAAAATGGGAGGAAACAAATTATACTGATGAATTTTGTAATGGCCGATTTTCCTCGTTACAATAATTAATTGCTGTATAGCTAATTATTCTGAGAAACTCGGAAGAATGAGTTAAGCAGTTAGTAAATAAAAATGAGGTAAAGATAAATTTTAGAAATATCAAGTTACTGCCAAAGTTTTTGGTCGCTTTTTTTGAATGAATTTTAAATATTATATTTTCGATAAAATGGACTTTATTTCATTGCAATAACTGCCATTGTTGGCGACCATCTATTCTGTGGGTATTGCATTCAAGAGGAGAAAGTTGAATGGTTAACATTGGTCCTTTCTAATCAACAGTTTTGTAAGTTTAATTCCCACTGTGGTTAAAGACACTTATTGTGGTTCAGAATTCACTTTTAGTTAAAAGAACTCAGCTGTGCATAAAAACTAACAAAATGGTTACCAAATTAGTGTATTTTGGAAGTCTTGATTACCCTCTCTATAAAAAATTCTTTTACAGAAACAACCTATCAGTTATGATTTATCAACATCAGGGTTACTCATTTCTAAAAGACAGACAAGCTGATAAAGAATTTCTCAATCTTAGTCAGAAATCACATTTAGATCCATTTTTGTTGTTTGTGAGTTTGGACTGTTCTATCAGAATAAAACGCTTTTCTTTGCAACTTTGGCATGCTTCAACTGTTTTACTTAAATAACACAATCATTAGTCTAGCTTTACTTAAATGATTTATCTTCATCAATTAATACATTCTGATGTGGTGTGTAGCTTCTACGCTAATAGAAATGATACATATTCATTTAATGTCTTATAAATTAAGAATTTCTTTTAAAATAAAGTTTGTTTATTTACTAAGTTTGATGCATATGAAGTAACTCGGTCTTGCTGAAATCAATAGTAAAAGTATTGTTTCTCCGATAATGCAATAAAAACTTTTAAGTATATCCAGATATACTTCGGAATTGATAATTTAGGTAAAATAAAAAGAGAGAGAAACAGAGATGTTATTGTTGTTGCCGTTTATAATATTATGAAACAAACTAATTTTGAAAAATAAAAAACGTTGAAGGAAATGGGCAGTTTACTCAAATCATTTGTGTTGAAGCAGATTAAAGATTACTAATCATGTTCACTCGAATTTATGTTTAAAAGACAAGTTTCCACATTTAGAAAGTGAAAACAAAAAATAATTTCTTCACATTAAATATAGATATTAAATAAATCACGATGTTGAAAGTCTTGCCACCTGTAAATAGAGATCTGGATAACACAAAACAAACGGATGATCTTTTAAATTGATCATTCGTTATATTCATTACAATACAAAAGAAGAAATTGACGGTTTCACTAATACGTGTACAAAGTTTGCTCAATGTCTATTGGATATCACGAAATTTTCGTAAATATTATGTGACTCCCACTCAAAAATACTTGATTTCTGGTTTAGAGAAATAAATACCACAGAAACTTAAACAATGACAAAAAAATGAAATGGTTCTTGAATTTTTTGAGTGGCGGATTCTAAGAGACATTTTTAGAGGTACATAACTTGAACGAAAAGGAATTGCAGTTAGTGATCACGGAACATCTTTCAAATGTCTCAATGAACAATATTTTATACTCAGTTCCTTACTTCGCGGTTGACCATTTGTTTTGATAGGCTTGCAGAAATTTAATAGTAAAAGATTTGTTACTAAATTAAATATTATTTTCAGAATGATATACTAATTGTTGAAAAATAATAAAGGTATTTATTTACATTTGAAAAATCATAAATACATCTAATGCACGATAAAAAAAACTCTATTTCTGTACTTTTATTGTGAAATGTTTGCAGTTGCTTTTCTGCTTACTTTCCATGACAGTCTTAAAGGAAATAAAATTAACAAAATTAACAGAGATTTTGGCGAGGAATCATTTTAGCGAAATTTGTTTATTGTGACGTAATGAACCAGTAGAGAAATTTCTGTGGCACTATATTTTCCAGTATATATATTAGAAAAATCACAAACACACCCATTTCACGATAAAAGAAAATTTAATTTCACTGTGTGGTGAAATGTCTGTAGTACCTTTTCAACTTACATTCTATGGCAACCTAAAAACAGAAAGAAGTAGTGTCAAATGTGGTGTCAAATCACTTTTTGGTGAGATTTGGTTACATAGTTGGTGATAAAAAAATTTCTTTGGTACAAATTTCAGGATTTTCTGCTGATTTTCGGAAAGTTAATAAAATTTGTTAAATCTATCTTACTTCTCTGGGTAGATCAAAGTAGATTGAGTTTTAGATTTCTCCAATTTGTGTGTTCTTTGTTATAAAACTGCACTTTTGTTGTGTGAACCAGTAAATTGCCTGAATAGATTCACTGATTTTACAAAATGTATAAAACTTTTTCGAAATAAAATTTCTGTATAGTATTAGGAAGACATCATAGGAAAATATATTTCTATTAGATTTGTATGCAGAAATTAGGCGTTTCTAAATTTTGGTATAAGTAAGAATATCTTGTGTTTTATAGTTTGTTTACACTATACTCTACGAACACTCATATAAATGTAAAGAAATAATTTTTTGTTTCTTTTCAGAACTCGATACCGGTTTCCCGAGTTAAAGTTTACAAAATACAATCTGACAGGTGACTGTCTGGGTTTTTGGATCGCGGTTTTGAAAGACGACAATATTTTGCTGTCTTCCTGCATCCGCAGCTACCCGCAATGGATGTTCCAGCATAGAGACTCAATCGCCAATCTCTCCCTTGTTGACTTGATGTTACCTGGATCGCACAATACTGGCTGCTTCGCATCCTACGACTCCAAGGAAGACAACATTTTCAGCAGGTACCTGTACACGCAAGAGGAGAATATTTTCAATCAACTAGCCTTCGGCATACGGTACTTGGACCTCCGGGTGGCTTTCTACAATTCTGGCAGCTCACCCGAAAACTTTTGGATCACCCACAGTAGCTTTCGAACGAACGTTACAGTTAGGGATGTAGTTAGACAGGTAAGACAAATGTCTCTTTGTCTTATAACATCGATGGATCAGATCTTATAGAGAAATCTCGTTTAATATTAGGGATCAATAGCATACACACGTCTACAGAATTTTCTGAAAAGAATTTGTCAACAGCATTTTGTGTTTAATATTCGAAAAGTATTATAAACTTTTCAACAGCCATGTATTATTTACTTCCGAGAAAGATTTTCATGGGGTGGGGTTGGAGGCTAGGAAAACTCTCAAACATCAAATCGAAAGATGTGAATAATGAAGGCGATAGTGCAATATTCATCGCCCGATATTCAACAGTAATTTAGAATGTATTCGAGTTCGAGACCTTCCACATCAGAGACACAATTTTACTATTCATTGCGTCATGTTGAGTTCAGTAAAAAACCGTAATTATTTTCTTAAAAATTTAAAGTTAGTTTGGAAGCGGCGGGTTATTACTGTGTAGTCTAATCACAGAAGCTTATTAATTGCAAATGATAAGGTTTTTAATTATTTGCAACTATCATATTGTAACATCAAATAATATTATAGCAAGAAAGATTGCTTAATTTCATAAATTTATTTCTCAAAAATGAAATGTGCGTAGGTTTTTGATACGTAAGAAATTCATTTGAAGTTTTAATATTGGATTAATGCTATTCTCCGAATTTAATGATGATATTGTCGACACATTATTGGAGTTTCGAAATTTGTTATCTCACACCAACATATTATAAGACTTCCAATTTCCAGTGAAAATTCGGGTGCACTTTCATTTTCAGGTCGAACGAATGGAAATATTGTTTCTATGTAGTCCTTGACAAAGTGGAGAAATGTAAATAGCACCAGCGGATAAAATTTTGATGACAATTGTAGAAAACAAATGCTTTATATTGTTTAATTCATTATTATTGATTTTTCACACTGTTTAATTTTGATTATATTAAAGCAAGACTATTTCAGTAAAAAAAACATGTTTTCGTTATTCAATAATTGTTAATCTGTGGTTTGGGTACCCCTTTCTCGCCAAATGGGCAATAGATGCGCAAAGCGTGGTAACCCTGACTATTTCATCCTAAATGCACTCCTTGTGGCAATCCTGTCTTTTTTGTTATACAATTATATGTGTATTTTGTGTTATACAATTCGTAAAAAAAACATTGTTTCTGTTTTCGTTGCCATACCAACGGTGAGATTCGTTAAGAACACGAATTCCGGTTTCGTCTCCATAGAAACGCCGTTTTTGCGTAGTCTCTCTCGGAGTATTCAACTCCGCGAGACAACACGCAAAAACGCGCCAGTTGGCGACTTTTTGAAAATGCACGAAGCAGGGGGCCCAAAGCACATTTTCACCTCGATAATTTTATGGTTAATTTGAAAAATTACTATTATGCAAGAGAAAATTCATCATTTTTTCTAAATAAAATACATTGATGGTAAGTCATTGTAAATAAGTTATATTCATGTGGAACATATTGCCATATGTCAGTGAAAAGCAAAGTATTAATATCAAATGAAAAATATATTTTTATAATAAATTACACCGATATTTCGTTACTGATTTTAATATTATTTCCACACTGTAATTTATTTAACTTTTGAATTGGAATTTTTAAAATTTGAGTCAAACATTTAAAAAATGCATATTTTCAAACTAATTTATTAGTTAAAATTACACCGTGCGTTTAACGTGGTGAATTTTTCTCCTCAAATATGTTATAGGAACAAATCATTAAACATTCTGCCTGAGGAGGCTATATGCTATAAGTACTATTTATTTCCCAATTTTTTTAGAAAACAACACCGTTTTTTTATCCTCTTGGTCTATGGCAGTCGAAAGTCTTACTTGTTTTTGGTCTGTGATTCACATTTCCTGACCTAATAAACAGTACCAAATTTTCCATTGCCATCTTTTATTCTTCATGGAATATTTCTTGTACTATTAAAGTTTTTTGTAAATTTATTATTTCCGTTGTCTTTCTTTTATTTTTTGCACAGGTGAAGGAGTTTCTCCTTGCCACCAACGAAATAGTCGTCATGGATTTCCACAGATTCGTGACCGGCTTCAAGGGTCGTCGAGCTGGCGATAGACATAGAGACCTCATACACTTGCTAGAGAGTGAAGTAGGGGACATCATGATTCCTGTTTCTTTTTCATCTCTGGCCAGGCTGGCAGAACTCTGGGCTACGAACAAAAGACTATACGTGGGGTACGCCGATAAGAGGTTTCGAACTCAGAGCCCTTACCTATTTCCAGCTGTGAAGCATCTGTGGGCCGATGCGGACAACGTTGATGATCTGTGGGCGTACTTGAACGATACGGTTTGCGACCACCCCGGGAACCGGCTTACATCGGCCATGGTTCATCTGACGCCTACAACAGCAGGTGTCCTCTTTAACACATACGGAGGACTTCGAAAGATGGCCAACCTCGTGAATCGCAGAATTTCTGAGTGGTTTGACAGCAACTGGAAGCAATGTGCCAACATCATGGCCACCGATTTCATCTTGGCGAATGGTGTTGTGCGGATGTCCATTGAGCAAAACATCAATCGATCTGTTTAAAGGAGATATTAGTTAATTAAATGAATTAGCATTTGTTCGATGAGAGATTAAGCGAATGTCATTTTCTTCATATACGAAATCCACTTCTGGAACAGATGTATCAGACCATAAACTGAGGTTTCAGTTTGAGGAAAATTCGATGAGAGTTAACCATTTGGTCAAGTTCCAATCTTGAAACTTGATTGAAACTGTTATAAATATGTAAATGCTTATTGCTAATAAGAATTTCAGAGATATGACGTTTGCAATGACATCACTATTCACTGAAAGGAAAATATATTTCTTTCAAAATTTAATCCTACTAAATACAAAACGATTGCATTAAGCAGGTTTTGTTTTTAAATCCTTGTCAGGGTTTTAAGTAACTATTGAAATGTTAACTCCCATTTATTGTTGTGAGATATTCCCTGAACAAGGATAAATCCAGGAATAAGAATTGCTTTCTTAAAAGCATATGGAAAGTATTTTCATGTATCAACATGTGCATTTTCGCATGACATTTTATTTCAGAATTTTAATTCATTTTTATTATTTTTAACTTTTAAATTGAAATTTTTTATTAAATTTATCGAATTTTATTAAAAATTTTCATTAGCTTTGCTGCTTTAATGCATTTACATGTCATTATGTAATTAAAATTTTTGAAGAAATATGAAATACATCAAACTGTTTTTAAAAATATGTTATTGCATTACATTTAAATTTAAACAAAATACCTTAGAGATTTAATAATTGATCACTTTTTCATTTGTTGATTAATTACTATCATGTTGATTGCTGTAGTACAAGTCATGCCTCATTTTGTTAATTTAGTACTATTCATTTCTCCATAAAAACTTTATTTTGTATAATTTAAGTTATTATTTTATTATATTTTCATTCATTTCATTGTGTTAATTATTGAAACATTAAAATAAATATAAAGAAACAAAGACTGAAATTTATCTCTACATAAATTAGGTTCAAAGATTCTAAATATATAACATGAAGAAATGAGATTTTTATTTTGCTGTCAATTAAAAATACAGCAACATTTACCAAGTAAAATTTATTTTCGTAATAGATTATCGAATGATATCATGTCACTCTCAAACAAGTGAATTAACAAAGTACCTTAAAAAAGTACTTGCCGACATGTTGTTCATGTTTTTTTGATGAAAAGCAGAAAAATTTAGACATAATTCTATCATTTGTAACATTCACAATTAACACGATACAAGTAAGAACCTTCTGTTTTTACTTCCTCCAAGGACGTGAAGACGCACATGATATTCCTATAAGTGTCCTGATGATGTACATAATTCCCATAGTTGAAGAACTCGCGTTAGTTTGCTAGAGTTCTCTGAAAACTCAAGCAAATGACCATCGCTCTAAACAAAGGTGTTTTATGCACCATCAGATTTCGTATGGGTTTATAATAAAATCCGAAAAGAAGATCATAAATTATTGTGCGTAGTATAACATTTTTGATTGTTTAAATAACATCTGAAATCTCCTAGAATTTTAGATTTAAAGTTAAATGCCTTTCATGATTTTTTCGTTGCTTATAAAGGTAAGATTATAAATCGCTTTGTTTAGCACCCCATCAGTAACATTGGTTATATTCAAGTATGGTATCATTGAGGCGTTACTGGATATTTACAAGGGCAAGCATATGCGTGAATGAATTGAATATGACAATATCATAATATTTATCGTGTAACACGAAGAGAACACATGAAACATTAATAATGATGTGAAAAAATCGAAATTGCGTTTTTTCAAGAAATGTATTACGAGTGAATTTCTTAGGAGGACTTTATGAAATGCATTTATAACCCATACCTATTAAATTATTTATAATTTTTCTGAATAATAAATAAATAAATAAACAGAATAATGATATAAAAACTATCACTTAACTATTTTTTTGAATTGTAAGAAAAAAATTACTTGATTCCATTGTCAGTTATTGAACTAACTGAACAGTCGTTGAAATGATTATTGAACAATTCAGACAATTCTTATTTCCTATGAAATTTTATTTTTGCTTACAGATTTTGAAATCATTTATTCATTCGCTTAAAAAAGACACAGTTAGAATTGACAAACACCATGAAAATGAATGGATTGTCCCAATGATAGCACCTGTCCTATTCTCTAAAATACGGCATTGATCTTTTCTAATATCCGCCATTTCGTGCCTGGATGTGGCCATCACCGTAGTCATAGTGTCCGGCGTCGTTCACTTGGGGATCATAGCAGATCTCGAACTTCTGGAAGTAGTCAGTGTCGTGTATGGCATTGCCTCCGCAGGATCCAAAACCGAGCTTGTGAATACGGGCAAAGTCCCAGCAGTCTATGGTTCCACTGCCGTCGCAGTCCTGGCCGTACTTGCGCATGTAGCCTCTGACTGCCTGTTCTGCGCAGGTTTTGTTTGACAGACACGTCTCGAAATCTATAAAAAGAAAACGACATTAGGGTATTATACAATTGTGAATATAGAGCAATATGATTTTCCTTTGTATACAAAACAGTAAACGCGTATATAAATATTTGATATTAATTTAATTTTACTTTTCATGAAAGAAAAGTTTAATAAAACAAAATATTAATTATAAAGAAATTATTCGTTACTTCGCATTTTTAAGCCAGACACTTCATTACATACTTTCTGAATATGTTGACTATTAATTCCAGAAACAATTGAATAAGTCCAAACTTTGTCAGCACTTTTGTAGGTAATGCATTTTTGTTAGTTTTTAATAATAATTTAATTTAATATCAGAATTTCTGTACGTTTGAAATAAAAATGAAAATTTTTTCTTTTTTATATTTCTTTATAAAACTATTAAAAAAAAATTCATTGTATGTAATTGTCAGTCATGCTATTAGAACTCGACATTTAAACTTTAAAAAGAAAGAAAAATATACCAATCTTCAGTGAGTTTAAATAACTATACTTTGATTGAAACAAAGACTTATGAAATGAGATGTAAATTCCATATTAACTTATGAAAAAATTTATAGTTCAATTTATATCGAGTGATTGTGTCTGTGTAGCCCAAAAGATTAGATTGATAAACTCATACAATATGATTTCGATGCATTTAGGATTTCTGGGTGAAATAAAAACAATAGCATCCTTACAGACAGTTCAAAACTGATTGGAATACGATATTTTGGCGAGTAAAAACATAAAACTGAAAAATCAAATTGACATTAGGGTCTTATGACGACTATATCGATCCCCAACGACATTTTTGAAGACTTTATCCATGCAAGATCTAATGAATCTGAAACCATTGGCTCAAGACGGTAATCCGAGTTTATATTACAAAATGGATTCCAGAACTTAATAGTTGAGCTAGCTCTCCGCAAGGAGAATGCCCTATAATTTTCAATTCAGAAGTTCTTTGGTTGAAAATTTACATTGAATCAGGGTTTCTATAATGAATCAGAATTCCCGTTGAGAAGCGAATCCTAGCTAGTAAATAATTTTAAGTAAAAATGACCATATACTTGATAATCAGAACTGAATTTGAAATCTACTATATTAAGTGTTTTTTTTTTTTCCAAATTAGTATCTAGATAAATTTTATAAAATAATCCTATGATGCCTCATACAATAAGACACCAATTAAATAGTAGATGCTATAGATTTCTCTACAATTTTTAGATTCAATTCTCATCTTTACATATAAGACCTCATACTTCAATTTTACCTGTTGGTCCCGGCCGAGTAAGTCCCAGTGAGTAAAGTTTCACCTTTTGGCGAAAAATCAAACCCAAGGATATGAACTCCATGAAAATTTCATAATTATTATAATAAGAGAGATAAAAAATACATTATTTGTGTCATAAAACTATGATTTTACAAAAAAAAAAGAATCTCAATTTTGTTTGTTTAAAATAGACTCTAACCAAATAATAATACTAGCAAAATGCGGTAATAATCCAGCAACAAATATTTTAAAGTAAACACGAAATTATATAAAGCGAGATTGGTTTTCTTTCTATAGCTGGAATATGATTTGTGTACTTAAAATTTTTTGTTATGTATTTTTTGTTATATACTGACCAGAATTTTTCAATTAAGTTTTCAAAAGTTTATACATGCATATTTCCATAAGACTGTAAGGCTTAGAATCTCTAATTTATAAGTAAATAAAATGTTATCATAAATAATAAATACAGTCGCTAAATAAAGATTTTCTTTACCGTGAGCTCTTCCTTTGTCTCCAGGACGTCCACCATCGTGCCAGTAAGCCCAAGAAATGACATATGGTCCACAGAAATAAGCACCTCCTCCTGCATTATGGCATTTCAGCGATTCGTCACAATTGCTGCTCGCCTGAAAATATAAGAACGGTGAAGCCATTTGTGGATTTTATTTGTATCATCAAAATAGGGCAATTATAGAAGTTTGTTACACGCAGAAGCTTTTACGTAAAAATTACTTTTAAATTTATTATTGCTCTTATTTTTTACGTTTACTTCCAAGTAGTCTTACTGCTTCTGTTTTCTAATATTGAAATTTCGTCAGACAAATCAGATCACTGCACTTTTATTGTTTTAGAGACGTCACTTTATCCTTTATTGAACCTATCTATGAAACATTATGTTTTAGCAGGACAATTCATGATTGCATGCTGTCGGTGTAGTTAGTATCTTCCTTGATGCAGAAAGTATTTAAGTACTGCCCTGGTCAAGATGCTTCCTCTTACCATTAAGAGACGTCTGTTTCATGATCACCGAAACACAACTTCCCAATATAAGCCACTCACTTCTATTGATGAACTGTGATGAACATTGAGATGAAGTTGCATGGACAGCAATAACTATACATGTAGAGATCTCAAAAATGTTAGCGAACTATGTACACCTATATTTTTTCCTAAAAGAAACTTCTTGTATTACTTTGATAATTTATACATTATGTAACGTATTCAGTGTCTGAATAGGTTGGCATCTAGGTAGGCAAGGGGGTTAAGGAATCAGGCTTACGTAATTTAATATTCTTGACTAAATATTTATTTACTAATTAATAGGATTATGCACAAGAACTGTTGTAAATTGTAGGCTCTAAGAAAACTGATGAATTTTTCACTTTCGGGAGTGTTCGCTGTACATTCGGTCGGGGAAAACTCCTCGCTGGAACTGGGGACCAGACTACTAAATTCCGAACTTGAGAGCACCGTCTCGGACAGTCACTTGATAACATCGATGATCCTCTCCGGACAGCACTGGGGCATCAGAGTAGTCAAACTCAAGACCTGGCGTTTGTATATGAGATCTCGATTCTTTCTCAGACTTCTCTTTCTGTCGCTGCGACTTGTCCGCTCTGGGACCTGCTTCAGAGAAGTATCAGAAACACAACACGTAAGTCTTAGCTCTCCTCCTCCCCCACCAGGGCCTGTTATTTAAATACAAACTTTCCTCCAACATCTGGCTTCCAGTAATCTTCAAATCCATCTTCTAATGTCACTTTTGGATTTTTTACTTCCAGCCATTCCACCGATTCGAATCAGAATGAGTGAAGAGACAATAAATTCTTCGAAAGCACATGGTCTATTCACCAGGTGATTCCAGTTAAATTCGAAGAATTATATTTGTCACGAAGGCCCTTCACGAATCCTGTTTGCCGTTCCCACATCATATTCCAATCAAAACTAATTGACTACCTTTGGATACTATGTTGTTCCTGAAATTCAAACGTGGGAAATCAATCTCATTGATAGATGCAAAGGTGTTAACGTCCATAGAAAGTCTGGAAGTAACTTGGGGGTTTCAAGCAATAAAGGTGACGTTATAATTATGATTACTATAAATATAGTATTAATTATATGTTTAATTAATTCTATCTATAGTAATCACAATGCTATAGTAATCACCATTATAAATAAAATACAATTTTATACTGCGATTGCTATAAATAAGTACCATAATTACAAAAAAAAAAAAAAAAAAAAAAAAAATTAACTATTTTTAATTGTTTTGTCATGGAAAAATATGCAAACTGTATAACTCTGATTCTACTATTATATTTTCAGAAATTCTCCACATTTCAATATGTTTAGGAAATGAATCTCTTATAACATGCATCATCTCATAAGGAAATGTGTGTTAAGATGTGTTTACAAAAAATTATTTTTTCCACCTAATAATTTACAAATAAAATAAATGTTTCTCCCTATTTTTTTAAATTGGCCCATTTTATTTACTTATTATTATTATTTTTTTAATGAATTGAGTAAAATCTTTTTACCTGACATATGCACTCAAGACATCGTTGATCCATTTCCGGTACTTTTACATCTGGTTTCCTCAAAGGAAACTGGCCTAGAACGATAAAAAAAAATTATGATTTTTCTAAATGTGAAAAGTTTATCAAATTATAGATGACAACATTTATAAAATACTATATTGAATCAGTAAAATAATAATCATCTCTTAGTATTTCTTTCTGCTTAGGTAATAATTTTATTGCACTCTTGTCACCTTGACATTTTCCCGCTATAAAACGAGGCCTCGGTAGTCATTTTCAGTTTGCTTTCTACGAATCTTGGTTGTTGTAATTGAAATCTTGTTTTTTAAACGATGTTTTTTTTACAAGATGGCCTTCACATACTATTTGACTGAAAAAGGTTTGACTCATGAACTTTTTACTTCCTCCCTTTTTCACTCTATTGTTCTGTAACAATAATCGACCAAACGATTTGTTGTTGAACACCATTCAACAACTCAGCACGAATGTGTGATAAAGTGAGCAGTTTCCTTCACATTTGAAACTGGGTCATTTAAAATCCCTGATAAAGTTAAAAGCATCGATAATTACAAGCAACAAGATCATTTAGTAAGTTTGTGACGACTTTAACCACAACCGCAACTAATTATTTCGTGACATCATTTTTCAAATAAGTTTCTAAGAATTTGTCCTTTTATCAGTTGAAAGGAAATTATCACACCGTATTTTGTTTGTTATGTCCTACAACTTTTTTTTTTATTTATTGACACAATAATAAAATTTTTCTGCCATCGAAGTATTGGATCACTAATAGCAATAGTTCATTCAATTTAATCACTTAAAGTTTGAAATGGTTAATCTTTAAAATCAACGATTACAGAAACTATACATAAGGGCATTTTTTATTATTTAACTTACAACACATCTTTATTTAATGTTAAACTTTGACATTACATTTCACGTGGTGGCATCGCTTTTATTTAAAAATTTTTAGCTAACGGAACGGAGGAGAAAAGTTGAATTCACAGTAAATGAAGTTTTTATAAGTGGCTTAGAAAAATGTGTGAATATATTTAGAAGATAAAATAATGCCCAAAACATTGTGTTATAAAATAATGTTACACATGGACGAGGAAATAATGAGAACATTTAGATATAAAAATATATTTTATGTTCTGTTGGAATATGTGAATGCAAAACTTATTTTAATTTATAAATTTATTTTTTTTACTAAAAATCATATTCAAATTTAGTATTTATTGCACATAATAAACATTCTAACTGGGTATCAAATAAGGAAGTGAACAAACTGGCTGCCAATGGTGTACATAATATAGTCGATTTGCCAAATACCAAAGTTATTGAAATCAAGAAAAAAATTGGGAAATAATTTCTCAGTAAAACAATAATACAAATATATTTTTTAAGTAGAAAAGAGATATACGTTAATGGTTTTATGGTAAATAAATAGGGTATTCTTTGCATCTTGAGTTTATTACAATCAGAAAGAAATACGTGTTAAATAAAATTCGAAGTATCCGAAAAGGCGTATAATTTGATTTTGTAGTTCAAACTAAGTCAAAAACTAAAATAATTAAAATAAATTAATTATATAAGTCAATATAAAATGTGATCAATTTCTTATATCTCGAAAATTTTTGGACCAAGAAAAAAGGAATAAAAGAACTGAATTTGGAAACATTAAAAATATATATAATCGTTTCAATCTGATCTGTAAAATAAAATAATTACATTGATACTTCTAAATTAATTAAGGATCATGCTCTCAACACTTGATTCATAAAAGTTAACCAAAAAAAATTAATAATTATATGTAAGTGATGTAGTTCGAAATGTTGAAAATACTTACATAATTTTATTGTGTAATATCTTTACAATTATAGAAATGAAAAAATATAATACTGAAGAAAAATTCTGATAATTAAAAGAACTAAAACTAAACCTAGCGAAAAGCTATTCTTAATAAATAATACAAAATTTATAATAAATTTTGCTTAAAAGGGACTGTGTATAATTTTTATTCTTTAAACACTAATCTTACTATTTAAATCTACAAAATCTTACATATCTCATTCCATTAATTTTTTCATCAGCATTAAAATATTGTAAGTTAATTAATATTTCTCATGGAAAGAGAAGTGCATTACAATTTAGAATGTTTAGCAATGGCTATAAAAATGTTCCTAGAGGAAAAGAACTTTTTATAAATGCAATACTGACTCTCAGGAAATCTAAATTTTGAGAGTGGGTAAAAATAGGGAAACAACAAAAGTTTCAATTATAGAAATTGAAGTATTTAATATTTTTAATGTTTGGAGAAGAAATATTTATATATCAAAATTTTCCTTCATTGTCCAAATGGTTATTTAATTATTTAAAAGATTTATTAATAGATTGTTAAAAATTGTATATGCAATAAAAATAATGTGTTAGATAAATATATCCAATGCATGTTCGTATAAATGTCAGTAAGAAAATATAATGTAAGTTTAAAATATACGAGACAAAATTTGATATTATAATAATATTAAATTTAGCTTTCTTTAAATTAGTAGAAATAAATTTAATTAATGAAATTTAAAAGAGTTTGTTTTAAAATAAACTTGTGCGTGTAAAATTAACAAAGCTTGTGCAGTTACAAACACACACATATTTAATAAAACAAATCTTTGTTTTTATTTGTCCTAAAAATCACTAATGTTTATTAAAAATTAGTAACAACCTATTAAAAATAACTTCTCTGTTATTCTGACTGAATTAAATATTTCCAAATCCCCTACGTTTGACAGAAAAATATAAGGATGAAAATAATTGCCAAAATATTAAAGATTTTTCTGCACATGGTACAATTTCTTGATAAACTAACTTGTATTATTCTAGTGAACTCTTGTTAATGCTTCATCTGTGATGATTTAACGCTCTGAGTAAATTTAGCAAAGCAATTGACGTTAAATATTTTCTCGAATAACAAAAAAAAAGGTGCTTGAAAAAGGTATTTTGTTTAGGAATAATTATATATCTATCACTTTACATTCATTTTTTTCTCTTGAAGTAAATTAAATATATAAATTAGTAATGTAAAAAAAAATGAAAGCAAATATAAAATAGCTATATACTATTAAAGTTTTTAAAAACTTTTGAATTCAATGCTAATAATAAAAATATCAAAATCCCCTAATTTTAAATTTTTAAATGACATCGATAAATAATTGTTCATTTGTAAAAAAATATATGTACTTGGATTTCTACAATTATTTCAAATTGTGTTGCGATAGAAATATATTTTAAAAGATTGAATAATTCTTAAGGTAAGGAAAAAATTTAAAAAAAATTTTTCTTCAATTTTCTTAGTTACGAATAAGAAACTTTTTTTTTTTTTTCCAAATAAAGTTTAAAAAAAAATTGTAAGTGATTGACTGTTAAAAAAAAATTTGCTAATTTATTATTTTAATAATGAATTAAATTACAACTTACTTTACTTACTAAATTACGCTTGTAGCTCACATAAACTGAGCTACAAGCGTAAAATTTTATTACCTGTTTTTAATTCGTATTGTTGAGGCACAGGAATTTATATAACATGTGATTTTTATAGAAATTCTGGGAAACCTTAAACAAAGCCGTTTCCTACTTTCATATAGTACGGAATACTCAATACTTAAATACGTTCCTACAAACAGCCATCCAATTTTACAGAATATTTTGACAGTTAATTATCACGTGATCACACAAAGGAAATAGATTCTTTTTTTTCGTAAATCTAGAGTCTTATGTGATGTTATGTAAATCGCTATATAAATAATATTTTAGAATGAAATTTTATTAGAACTATAAAACTACATTCTGGATTACTGAATGTTTATTCACTCCTTTTCAGTTGTATTGTTCTTGTAACATGAATTTGTACCGAATATTATTATCCAGAAGTATTAATCCAAAATTATTGATATTTTTTGTTGCCTGGAATTATAAATTTCTCGGAAAAGTGAATATAACTTTCACTATTTCTCCAGCAATACTTTCTAGTTCCATTCACTGATATAAATAACTATCAAACTATATCTCTAATTAATAAAAACAACAATTTGAATTTTAAAATTTATGTTAATTCCATACTTTAAATTTATTGAAATCTCATTTTTAAAATTCTTGTTAAATTCACGTCTTTTTTAAAAAAAAAAATCTAAAAGAATTTGAAAATCCTATATTTTGGAGGGGGGGGGAAGTATTGAAGAGAATTGATTTTTTTTTCTTGTTCTTTGAGGTTAGGATAAAAGTATGAACACTTTTCGAAAAATGAAATTCATAATCAAGAAGTTTTAAATCTTATTCTATTATCCTTCCTATTGAATGATTTCAAAGAGGAAAAAATATTTTAGTTTTTTGTCAATTACATATCCACAGTTTGAACGAGGGTTGTGTTAAACAGATGCTGAATTTTGATTAAAAAAATTATGTAGAATCACTTTACAAGATTATATAGCAATTTTGAAGTTATTTCGAGTACTGCGTTTATGATTATAACCGAAAATGTTTGCAGCTACTGGCTCTGCACAGCCAATTTTAATTTTATGGCAAAAATAATTAAAAATAAAATATAAATAAATAAAAATCTAATAGCCATCATCCAGTAATGATGTTCTGAATTTATTTTTCATCTGAAAATTTACTATATTCTAAACTAAGAAACTTTAAATAAAAAATAGCAATTATATTTTAAGTGGGCTTTTTTATTAAAATTTAATAATTTTAATCTTTTAGTAACAATACAACTAATTAATTTACTATCATTTTTAATTGTTCATAATATATTATTTTTAAATAAGGTAGATATAAGTTATACATGTGATACGCACTGGGTTCCAGACTGGAATCCAGACTATCGGTGTATTTTAACAAATGAAGAAAAAGGTGCAATTCTTACCCGCCGCAAGGGTGGCGCAGACGAGAAGGATGAGAAAGTGATACATCTCCGTTTCTTTGAGAACATAAACTGAGAAAAGTCAGGCAGATGTTGTTGTATAAGAGGAAGGTATGCCGCCGAATATAAGAGGGCGTCTACCAAAACCGGTCCTTTTTTAACAACAACAAATTTACACCCTACGGGTTGAAGTTTCAAGATCACTGCTCCTTAGAGTCCACTTGAACTTTCCCTTTTTTGTAGCTTCCAAAGGAATCCAGAGTTCCCACCTGAAAACGCGGGATGAATGCAAAATCGGATATTTCTGTTTCCCCTCCCTCAAAATCACAATTTCTCACGGATCAACAACGAGTTGAGAGGTTTCAGAACAGCAATAGAAATCGTCTGCTTCATGTTGTTGGGCGTATTTGGAAGATGATAATTCTGAGCTCTTTAGCTGTCAGTTATCTCAAATTATACTGTTCTTTAATTTTTTTCCATTTCAGAAATACATTATTTCCTTTTGTTCGAGGCCAGACTATCATTTCGGAAAAAGGAAATAAACATTTCCTTTAATTTCCGTCAATTTATTTGGCGGCGTAGAGCAATATTTCAGTAGGAAATACCCAGAATTTATTTTCCTTTTGTAATAGAATTATCGAATTCGAATCTGAACGTGCAGAATTACATTAAAGTTAAATAAACACGTTTTCGGCATCTTAAATCAGTAGTGACATTGAAAATTCTTCCCTCAATGTACAACAAAATGTAATCTTAATTTTTCCTCTTCGTTTTTTCAAAAATCAAAATGAACACGAACGTTCGAGAAATAGTATGCATTATTTGAATTCAATTTTTTCATATTATCAGCCATAATTATCATTTGATGATTACATTTTCTTTTCAGAAATCGCCCATTGTTTCCTTTTGAACAAATAAGTTACGTTTTGCTCATTTTGTGTTTTAGTAATTATTTTTTCCCAAACAAGTTGTAAGTATTAATTAGATTTCAGATTAGGATTTCTTTGGTAATTTAAACCTTAATTCCTATTTTAATTTTTCACTGATTTTTGTATTTTAACTACATTTAATATTATTTTATTATCATTTTAAAAGAACATCTGGCTGGAATAAAAAGTGAATAAATAACACTTCAGCTTTCAGCTCAACAGTTTATAGGTTTGATTTCCACCTTAAGTTGGGATGTTTTAAATCCTCTTATAGAATTGTAGGTTCTAAATGAATTATCTCTCATGAACAAATCGTAACCGTATCGAGATAAACCAACCAATAATTATTTCTGTTTGTGGGAATTATTATTCTAGTAGTATCAAAAGAAAATTAAAAAATTTTGTTCCAAAACAAATTTTTCATTTTTGTTTTTAAACAAATTCATACCTAATAAAAATTTATTAACATTATTTGAATGCTTTTGTTTGTCAAATTAGATTAACAATATTTTTTGAATTATATTAAAATTTGACATCAAAACAGTATATAAATGCATTTACATATATTAAAAAAATTTCTCTTGTAATAAGTATTAACACAATCAAAAACACAGTAAATAATGTGAATTTCAATAAACAAACTATATTATCTCGCAAATTCTTATTTTCTTGGAATTTTAGTAGTCTCGATTATCCACCCTTAGGTCACCCCCCATTCCGTGTCATCCCCTATACCAGAGGTATTACATATGTAATTTAATTAATTAATTGTACAAAGTTCTTTGAAAAATAGTTTGCCGATATCTACCGAACGTCAGTGAGTATACACGATCTTTTACTAATTTGTATCTGACTATAATTACCATAATCATTAAACACACAATTTGTACGTTTCCTCTTAGTAAGCTACTATTTCCTTTTTAAGTGTTCATTCAGCAGGAAAGTGATTCATTCTCAGTAAATTTATAAATACGGCATTTCTTTTCCTTTTTTTTTGTTTTGTTTTATTAACACTCTATGGATGCGAGGATACATCTATGATTGAAGCAGGAAAGTGGGTTTCAGGAGATGACCAGTATGTCAAAGAAATAATCACCCTTGTTAATAGCGTTGATGCTGAAGATATTGAAGAACCTGAGATTATTGAGCCCCATAAAGTAAATCTCAAAGAAGGGGTTAAAACTGTTTAAGTAGCCCTGCACTAAGAATTCTGGATTGTCGATATTATGATCCTTCAGAGATAGCGAAATTTGGCAGCAAAGAAGAGAGATACATCAAAAAGGTAGATGACGATTACTTGTTTTTTCACCTTTCCCGAATTTTCCAAATACAAATTTCCATTTATAAATAAATGACATTAAATTGATTCATAAGTTTATTTCAGTACTTTTTATTTTATCATTAATATAACGAACGTTTCTGGAGGATAACCAGAACTACACTGTAACACATTTGACAAATGAAGCTTCATTTATGTTTTATATATTGCACAGGTTAAGTAACTTAATTAGCTTAAGTTATTACTATATATATGCACGTCTTTTTTATCAGACCAAAAAAATAAAAGCAACAAATTAATTCGTAATTTTTGATCGTGGTTATATGATAAGCTCGACACATGGCCTTGTTTTCTCTCGATTCCATGGTAAATTAGAGATATATATCCCTACTTTTAACTTTTACTGGCTTCTTACAAGGTGGTCGTCAACAGGGTGAGGCATCGAACCGGCTACTTATATGAACACCAAATCAATAATTGTCTCCATTATTCACTAATTTCCTCCATATTTTTTCTTTCTTAATATAATTTTCAGATATAATATTTTTGTTACAAGAAGTGTGTTACAATGCATATGTTTGCAAATAGCACAGTGAATAATATGAAAACTATATGAATTCACTTCATTTTTTTTGTTTACAGAAAATGACAATTATTTTAATTTTTTATGCACATTTATCACCATGAAAAACAATTGAACATGAAAATCAATGTACAAAAAAATTCCAAAACATTTTTATTCATTGAAAATTTTTACTCTTTATTATAAGGCTTCAGGCTACAACAATGAACATAGCATTAAGTACTATATCATGTGGCTCATAATCTTCCGCACACCTTTAATCTGGTCTCGTGATCTTCGCTAGAAAGCAAAGGACAGTTATAAGTTCTTTCCAGAAAAATTCCGCAATATATGCCCCAGAAATATCTCGAAACGTCTACATTATTGTCACCAAATTTGTCGCCAAACATGCGATTTCATCCCAAGTATTTTGACTTTTATTGTTGTCATTCTCTGAGTTTGCACAAAACTAAACGTTGCGAAGAATAATTCTTTCTGTTTCGCCCATTCCTAATGAGATGGCACACTTTAATGGAAGTTTACTCATGACATATCGCAATAATATTTATTTATTTGTTGTGAAATTGTGTTCTCATTTATTTTTATCATATATGTGTTTTAGTTTCAATAAATACATAGATTTTTCAATGTATTTGTTTCGTAGGATATAATTTTATATAAATAAATGTTGTGAACTTATTTTCCTTTACGCTATTAATGAATAATTATTCTTTACACAAAATGAGTAAAAATATATCAGTTATATTGTAAATACAATCACACTAAAATAATACACGAATATCACATATATAATGTTATAACGTGTTATGTTAAAAACAAAATGGAAGAACATTAAAATATAATTTGATTCACTCTTTCACACAAACAGAATTATGTTAAATTATATCAATATTCTAACATGCTTTTATCAAATGTTCATTGTAATTTTCGTTAATTCATAAAATTTTACATTATCAGAATATTAAATATGAGTGATAAAATGTATAAAAATATTGCACATAGGAACTATTGTGAATTTTCTCAAAATTGATTTTTTTTAAATCGCTTATTTTTTTTAATGTTTATAAAGTAAATTTTTTAAAATTAATGCAATTATCATTGAATATTAATTAGTTTCAGAGTTCTTGAGGAACACGCTATGACAAAAATTCGTTTTCTGAAAATATGGACAAATGTAAAAAAATATATATATATATATATTGCCAAATGTAAAAAAGCTAAAAAATATTTAGAATTAACTCTCTTTACGAACCTTATTACACATAACTTTTTCATTTGATTAGAATTTTATTTTTTGAAGAGAAACATCTAAAGCTATTTTACATCCAAACTATGCATTTTCAGTTACAAACATTAAAACAATCAGGTACTAGTTTTAAAATTCGTGTTGAGAGATTAGAAGGGAAAAAACTTTCTCGTGTCAAAAAAAAAGTAGATTTGATACCACGCTGGGTAGATGATTGACGTGCTGGTAATGCCCATGCAAATTTAAATATTCTTAGGTCAAATATAAGATATTAGGCCTAACAATCTCATTCTTTCTACGATTATGGATAATTCGTATAAAGAAAGTGATATTAGCTTACCAGTGAGCGGGGAAAAAAGAAGAAAATTTAAAAATTTAAATCATCTTTACTAATTTAAATTAATAATAAAGTGAATATTTTGCCTTGTGTTTTCATTTTGCTTTTTATTCTATTCTATTTCCAACTTGTTCAATTTTGGAAGCAATTTCTCTTTTAATATTTAAAAATTTTAAAAACAATTTAAAACAACAGTTAATTTTTATGAATTTGAAAACTTTCAGAAACGGATAAAAGTATAATTAAAAAATACTTTATTACAGGTAAAAATCAGTAATGGAGTTTTTCTCATCATCGATGATACTCAGATATTCGATGGTGATTTTCGCCTTGTTTGCTGCCGCTCGAAGAATGTGATTTGAAGGCAGGCAGCAAAATTGTCGCCAAGTCGGATGTACGACGCCATCTTCATACGATGTGACATGGATGAAACGTTACATGACGTCATAGATATTTTAAACCAGTGAGAATTGTAACAAATCATAATCGCAACGAAAGAAATAACTTCTTTATGGTTTAAATTATTGAAACAACCTTTTAGTAACACTTATTATTTATCGTCTTTAAGTTAGAAGTATTTTTGCTTGATTCAAGTTTATAGTAATATTGAGTTTATCAAATGCTGATAACATTCTTATAATAAATATTTCTTAAAACTTGATTTTTTCAATATAGTAGTTATCCAGGAACCTTTTTCAAGCAAATTAACAACTTATTTATTTAATAAAATCAAATTTGAATCTACTAAGCCAGGGATGGTGAACCAATGGCACGCGTGCCAGAACTGACACGTTTGAAAATTTTGATGGCACGCTCAAAAGCAAAATTATATTTCTTATAAGTTTTCTTTTTTTGGCGGAAATGTATTAAAAATTATTAATCCATACTTAATTTATAATTTATGATATAAAATTGTAGTACTGAATACCTATCTTAGTAGGTTAACCAGAACTGTCAAATTATATATTATTATTAAAATATCGTATGAATTCTCTCGAAGTACATTAAGATGCATATTAGATGAAAATTTTCTCGCATCCAATTTCGCATTCTAATGTTATTGAATGTTGTTGCCGTCGCAGCGTTCGCATCATACGACAGACTGCATTAGTCATTTTTAGTAATTGAAGTTTCAACCTGTAACAACCTTAAGGTATTAAAAGTTACTAAACTGATAATTTAGTTTGCTTATTTTTGAACAATAAAATATTTTAATATTATGAAAAATTATTTTATCTTTAAATTAGTGTAAAATATAGAAATAATTATTAAAATTACTTTGAATTAATATATTATTTATTTTCCGAAACATGTAGTAGCAGAGAATTTCAAGCTTGGTGAACCGATAGATACGGTATGATTGAAAAGAACAATAAAGCAATTTGTATTTTATGTTCTAAAACTGTAATTTGTAGAACATCTTCAGTAAAGCGGCATTATGAAACCAGCCATAAATTTCTTCTCGATCGAAGTGTAGGAGAGCAAAAGGACATATATCACGTGCCTTAATAAATAAAAATGCTAAAACTTCTTCTTTAACGAAATATATTGGAACTCAGTCAGACAGCACTGCTTCTAGTTATCAAGTTTCAAAAACTATTGCTCAATATACGAAACCTTTTAATAATGGTGAATTTTTAAAGGATGCTTGGCTGCAATGTGCACTATACTTATTCAATGATTTCAAAAACAAAACAAAAAAAAAATAATAATTATCCAAAGAATCAAAGACATTCCGATAGCTAGGAATACATTGAAAAAGAAAATTTTGTGGGTAAGGCGGAAAATATAAAATTTTAACAAAAAATTCATATAAAGTCTTGTGATTTTATATCCATTTGCCTTGACGAGTCTACTGACGTAACAGGATCTGCTCGCTTAGCAATTTTTGTATGATAATTTGTTCAAAACAATATTAAAGAAGAGTTAATAAAGTTTGTATATATATATATATATATATATATATATATATATATATATATATATATATATGTATATCAACATTAACAACAACAAAAGAAGGATTAGAGAGAGATTTGTAATGCAGTTATAGATGCATTGGGAAAAAGAGAGAAATATGTTCTTCTAAAATTGTGTCAGTTATAACTGACGGTGCCTGCAGCTTAACTGAATAGGAAAATGAATTTATAAATTTATTTACAAAAAATGTAATGGACGCACAATTTTTGATTTTCATTGCATTATTCACTAACAAGCGTTATGTGCCAAAACAGATTTAAAAATGTTTGATGATATTTTGAGTTTTATAAAAAAATTATAGTCAATTTTATATCAGCATGAGCACTAAATAAAAGAAACTTTCAAAAATTGTTAAACGAAGTAAACTCGTCGTACAGAAGCTTACTTTAATACAATAATGTACGCTGGTTAAGTTGCGGAAATGTTTTGCAAAGATTTGTAGATTGTTTGGAAGAAATAAGATTATTTTGAAATAATGAGAACATTATTGACCAATACAATCAATTATTGGATGTAGAATGGTTAGCAAAGTTATATTTTTTCACTAATTTATACTCTCACTTAAAGGAATTAAATATAAAGCTACAAGATGTTAAAACAGTCATTATAGTGTTTGACTTAATCAAAGCATTCAAAGCCAAATTACAGATTTTTAATGTTGATATTTTTTCAAATTCATATAAATATTTGGAGCATATATGAATTTGAATATTTTATGAATTTTTTCAAATTCATAAAATATTCAAATTCATATAAATATTTCTGAAAGTGAATGTCAAGAAAAGCCAAATAAAGAGTCATTAACAAAAGAATATTCAGTGATTATTCAATACCTGATTCATGAATTTTCTACAAGATTTACGCAGTTTAACGAATTTGAAAAAGCTTTAAATTTTATTTTATATCCCGATATAGAACCATTTGAAAAATTAAACTTAAAAGTCTTTGAGTGGTTAAATTTTAATGAATTAGAAATGGAATTTGTTGAATTTCAGTCAAGTACCATATGGAACCAAAAATTAGTTGATTTAAGAAATGATTTAGAAATAATTGAAAAAGAGAGTTATCGATTATTGGATAAAATAAATAAAATTGAAGATGATGAAATTCTAACTACATGGAATTTTTTCAATTCCTGACTCGTTTAATTTTTCAAAAATACTTGCAAAGGCAATTTTATCAATACTTTCTTCGACGTGGGCATGTGAATCTCTATTTTTAGAATTAAATTTTATAAAAAAGTAAATACAGGAATAGAATGACGGACGAACCAAGCTCTGCACATGCGTACTGTTGAAATTAACTAAATATGAACCAGATATTAAATCTTTATCATCTTGTGTACAGCAACAAAAATCACATAAAAAACAATTGTTTTTAACGGGAATTTTGTTTCCAGAATATTGCTTTTTGTAAAACATTGATTAATAAAAAATTGCTTAAAGAAGAATTGCTTTTATTTGTTTGTTCAATTATACTTACGTATAGTTTTACCACGATGACATTTCGAATGAAATTTTATTGCTCTGCATATTACCTATTTAAAAAAGAATTTTTATGACTTAATGGCACGGATATCAAAAAAGGTTCGCCACCCCTGTGATAAGCGAAATAGAAGAGGTGCTCTGACTCTTGCCGTAGATAGTTTTTCTTGTTCTATAGATCTCAATATCTGGGAATTTCTCAGATGAGATTTCAAGCCCCAATAAGTACTATAAATCTCCCTTTAATAAATATGTACATTCCTACAGGCACATTTTCTGTTCAAGAAATTCTAAATGCCTTTCAAGAAAAGAAATCCTCCTTGATCATCATTGGAGAAAAAAATATAAGACACACATCTTTGGATAGCTATAGTAATTCACGAAATCCACATTATTCCTAGATAGGCTATTAGAGGATATAAGATTTCTTGCATTCTCAATGGTGATACTTCAGCCCACATTAATTGCCAAGGAGAACTTACGAGATTCGCGCCTCAGTGCTGCTGGTTTTCTCACAGGCACCAGCAGTTATGTAATCTGTCGGAGAAAAGGATCTCCAAAACTCTTGAATCTATCGTAAACAATGTGAAGGACATTCTATTGCAACACTTAAGGACTTTTAAGTTTCAAAGCCTAGGGTCCAGCTTTACTTGTAATAGCACCTTAGAAACGTACTTCAGAAAGGTATGTATATACGCCTGAGGCAAAGAACACATCGCCTGAGAGAGATGTACATATCTATATATTCACGGTAAGCAAGCAGTTAATCAGTTATCAGCTCTATTAGATTCCTCTTAAATTTCCATCGATAAATTATGCTCTAGGTGATGATCTAATTAGCCCTCGTATTCAGAAAATGATCGATGAAACTAAGAAAAACCTAGCGTCTACTCACACCAAATTCATCCACGCAGCTGTAATAGTAATCGTCGAACTCAAGATTCTAATGATTTTGTAATTTCGAAAGCAGATTCCCAATTTTATCGGATTTGGTCCAAATGTATTTTTTATAATCAAATCTCAACTTCAAATATCAGCTCGGTTCAATATTTATACACGTTTTGTAGTAATGTGGAATAAGTAATAACCTAAAATTGAAGGCCGCCAAAAAATCCTGTCCTAGATGTTCTTCACAATGCAATTTTCCTTTGATGGAAAAGTGATGATTATGGAAATTAGCCAAAAACTCTTAGAACAAGAATATTTGGTTCGAGAAAAAGCAAATGCACCAACTTATTTTATTTCTTCGCCGTAAGTTTTGAGATTATTCTTTAAATACTTCTTAGTCATTTAAGTTTATTTTTCACATATTTAGAAGATTTTTTTTTAATAGATCTCCAATTTTATTCCCTCTTTTTTAAAAATAGTGACACAAATATTTTGGTTCTCTAAAGACAAACTTTCCCAAAATTCTATACAAAACCTATTGCTATGGATTTTAGGTCTATTTTGTTTGTTATCTAGGTTTGTTCAAATGTTCTTTTAATTTCAATCAATATTTTTATAATAGTTTGTTTTTCATTTTCACATTGATTTATCTTTTCTTACTAATATTCTAAAAACCATTTATACATTTTGCTATATTATTCTAATCTATTTTTTTCCATTTTGAAGAAAATAAATTATTAAAGTTTCTCTTTGAAATCCTCTCCTTAAAATTCGTAATTGATTTGTAATTAAGAATTTCAGCCTTAAATAAGTTGAAGTTATGAAGTTATTTATGATATATATATATATATATATATATATATATATATATATATATATATATATATATATATATATATATATATATATATATATATATATATATATATAATGGTATGGTATTTTGTTACCTTTTCCTTTATTCTATTTTCTTTTATTTCTACAATTAGTTTTACAAAATTAAAATGATTCTTTGGGGTTTAGTCTTATTCTTTACTTCAGCTTATTCTTGAGTTAAGAAGACACAAGTACACTGAAATACCTATTTTCCAGTATTATGAATATTTTTTGCAATAGTTTAGGAATATTGAAATTCATGCACATGAAGCTGTTCTGAAAAAGAAATTCTTTTCCATAAGAGAGCCATTTATCCTGCTTTAAAGCCTTCAAAATGAAAATATTTGCTAAACAAATAGCTATAAATGCGTTAAATTAATAACGCAATTGATATATTTTGGATGAAAATGGATTATATGTCAGCGATAGATTTCATAACAAAATTAGTGTACATTTTGCAAAAGACGTTTGTTCGGAAAAAATATTGCACGAGACTATGGATATCCTGTTTGTGTTTGAGATAAGTTTCATTCTGATTGTACTCAAACCTCTGTTTGTAGTATGAAAAAGCTGTAATTTAAGAAAAACTTGAAATCATCGTAGGAAGTATTTCACACTTTTCTTACGATGAAATGAATTAGATTAGGAAAGAGAATAATGCTCTTGTCACAATTGAACGTTTTGTATATAGATTAGATTTCATTCAAGTGTGAATGCTTTATCGTGCTTAGGATTCCTCTTTAAGCAGCAGGTCATTGTTGAGTAAGCCCTCTGGTATATAAGGTCAATGTAGTGCTAGACGTATGTATTGCAACGTCAATGTAGTGCTAGACGTATGTATTGCAACGTCAATGTAGTGCAAGACGCATGTATTGCAACGTCAATGTAGTGGAAGACGCATGTATTGCAACGTCAATGTAGTGCAAGACGCATGTATTGCAACGTCAATGTAGTGCAAGACGCATGTATTGCAACGTCAATGTAGTGCAAGACGCATGTATTGCAACGTCAATGTAGTGCAAGACGCATGTATTGCAACGTCAATGTAGTGCAAGACGCATGTATTGCAACGTCAATGTAGTGCAAGACGCATGTATTGCAACGCCAATGTAGTGCAAGACGCATGTATTGCAACGTCAATGTAGTGCAAGACGCATGTATTGCAACGTCAATGTAGTGCAAGACGCATGTATTGCAACGTCAATGTAGTGCAAGACGCATGTATTGCAACGTCAATGTAGTGCAAGACGCATGTATTGCAACGTTAATGTAGTACATTCAAATTATACAAAATGTAGTTCCAAAAGTTAGACATATCTCTCATACTCAAATTCTACAATGTAGTAAACAAGGTCTCTGTCCGGCATTTACTTAATTAGTTATAGGACTTCATCTTAAGAAATGTTCAGATTCGTGTTCTAAATGGCTCAATTACATTGCATAAAAAAAGTTGGACAGTGTTTTTTCGCCAATTAATATCTCTTATTTTCTCCTAACTACCAGATATTTATACATATTTAGTTTAATGACGCTTTTTTTTTCATTTTAGGCAAAAATTAAACATCTACCAGTAATATTAAAGATAAAATTAGTATATATAATTTCCGTTGCATAAAAAAGTAGAGCACTTGCTAATATATTTAATTTACTGAGTGATTTTGTAGTTCGTTTTATCCTTTTCTATAAAAAAAATCGAATTTGCTTAAAAATTACGCTGTTTCTCCCTTTTCAGAAATGCCTAAAGGAATACCTTTGAACGATTTTCAAAATGGCCAAATTTCCGTATATCAAAAAGATGGTAAAGATGTTAGAAAGATTGTTCGATTATTGCAGGTGAGCCCCAATACAGTTTCAAACTTTGTCAGAAATCCTTATAAAAATGGGAAAAAAAGAAGAGACTGGTAGGCCGAAAAAGTTAACACCACGTGAAGAAAGAAAACTTGCTTGTGTGCTTAAGAACAAAGGAAGTATTTCAAAGGCAAGAAATCATACAGGACTTAATCATACGACGAAACAGACAGTTTACAACTATATTAAAAAATCTCAAAAATTCATTTTCAAAAAACGGAAGCATCATCCTAAGTGGACACAAGCTCACATTGATAACCGTTTAACGTAAGCTAAGGAGGATATGTCCTAGATAACAAAATGGACTTCTGTGATATTTTCCGATGAAAAGAAATTTAACTTAGACAGTCCAGAAGGATATCAGCACTACTGGCATTGTCTGGAGTCTTTTTTTTTTTTGCAACTATATATATTAACAATATATAAGCAAGTATTATTACATATGTAAATTATAATACATGCTTATATAATTGTAAGTATGCGTTACACTTGACATTTATGTATTGAGATTATGCATGATTATTACAAGTGCAGCGCACAGCCATCCATTTTAAGAACAACGAAGCCAAAAGCGCTTAATGATTAAAAAATGCATCAACTTACTTATACGAAGTTTTATGGCAACCATAAAGTATGTATGACAGGACGGAAAATAAATGCCACTTTTAGGAGCCTAATTGTGGACACTGACGTCATCTCTGAAAGTTTTGTTCTTGACATTTGTATATGTATGACTTTTCTGCTAAATTGGATGTCCACTGATCGTAAGAAATCCTCCTTTGCCATTTCGATGTTATGTACTTAAAATTGATAGCTTTGCACAAGATTTCGAGTCTTGTGTATATATTAAATAGAGTGTATGTTGCTTATATAAAACATCTTAATTTACAATTCGTATTATTACTAATAATATTTCGATATCCTTTAACGATATCATTATGTATGTTATTGATATAAAATATATTAATTTACAATCCGTATTATTACTAATAATATTTCGATATCATTTAACGATATCAAAATTAAGACTCTCTTTTTTTAAAAAAATGTATTAATTTGTAGTTGGTATTAATTCTATCAATATAAATTATATATTCGAAAATGTTTTCAAAGAACTATATATATATATATATATATATATAAAAATATATATTATATATCTTTATCATATATATATAATCCTAGTAATCTCAATGAAATGCGTAATCAGCATCGTTAAATGCATAGTTAGAGAGAAAAATACCCCAGAGATTTTTTTTTTTTTTTTTTTTTTTACAAAAATCTTATTTACATTTATGCAGATTTTAAGCAAAACCTGTTTAGTAAGGCAATGTACCGTAGCTTTCGGATGAAAAGTCGTACTATCATAAAAATCCCATTTGAAGAAAGTCTTAGAAAAATTTAAAGCTGCACAGAATTGTGCATTGACTTAAGCAATGGGAATGACCACATTTGCTAAATCTTGAATCTTGGATTATGATCTAGATGAATATTATTCATGCATAAAAAATGCATAGAATTAAAACCTAACTCATAATTAAATAATAGATAAAAAATGCTAAAAATATACTTATGTTCCGAAATGTATTATTTACTTATCAAAAAAATACTCTTAATTATTTTATAAAGAATATCAAGAAAATGAGGTATTACTTGTTTAAAAAAAGAAAAATAAATGATTAATATATATATATATATATACAAAGAAACGCTATTTCAGTTTCCTGCCTACAATTCAGAACCTAGCAGATGTGTTAAAAGCGATGATATGTGGCAATAAAGTCACATGTCAAAGCACTTATGTCTTTGTATATACGTCTCATTAATTATTGATGTTATAATTAATCAATCGTGTGCATATTTACACGCCATGATGATAAAATTTACACAAAATTACTTATATGTTTTGTACTAAGATTCAACAATAGGCACTTGGGATTGATGCATGCGTGTATTTTGTGATATTCATTGTAATCTTTCGCTTCTGTCGTACCATATTGATTTGTTCCTTAATAAATTTTTGAGACCTTTATTTAAACAGGTAAAGAATCATATATATATTCCACAGTTAGATGCAGGATGTTTTTCCTAATCAATTATTGCTGCCATTTAACAAATCTTTGCTTATATACTGATAATTTTATGTAAATATTATTGGGAAGATATGATCCAATGTCTATAACAAGATGTGTCATTGTGTAATGATGTCTTTGTGGTGAGTTATAATATCTAAAATTGAATATATTCTTAGTACAGTATTGTCAATTGTGATTTCTGAGTCTTTAATCCCTCAGAAATTTCATGAATAATAGGTTTCAGCTGCTTACCTTAATAAATATTTTAAATTTAAAGTCGCATGACCTCTCACGATTATAATATAACTATTTAGCGTGTAACTTTTGGTTGAACTGAGAATATCACTCAGTATCATTGCATTATGTGTGTTGGTGAGTAAAATCTGACATACGAGAACTTTATCTGTACTAAAGTATATTCATTCTGAAGTCTTATATGAGACATGTAGTACTGCATCAATTACATAGAGTCGACGATATGATGCACTAATTATGAGAATTTGCCTAATGATAGTAAGTGAAAATCCATTAACTTGATGAAAAAGATACATAATTAGTCTTGAGATATTTTTTTCGATACCACAGAGTCCCTACATAATTAAACATAGAAAAAATATTTTATTCAAGAAAGCAAATAATCATTGGCGTCATCCTACAATCATCATCCTACAAATAATTTTTTTTTATACAAAACAATAAGGATATGGTTCTAAAATTATTTTCGAGTTAATTTAGTAATTTGACAGAGCTTAGTGAAAAAACATCCAAAAGATAATGCAAGGAATTTTTTATTCAATACTTATCACTGCTTAGAGGCTTTTTTTTTCCTTATAGATATTGGATCATATTTACCACCATTAGAGAAAAACCTGAAAACTCCAAAGTACTTACAGCGAAAGAAGTGCACAGGAAAAAGAGAAATTCATCCTTCCTCTTCCGTATTTCTTAAAAAGAACCTGGAAACTTAATAATATTTAATTCTATTATAAAATATTTATTGTGAAAAATTTATATATATATGGCAATTTTTTACGCCCAAAGCAAACACAGTGGATGGAATCAATAACCAAATAATTTCGTTCTAACTACAAAATATTATTTTTAGAAAAAAAAACTAATTAATGTTTTGAACATGACTTTTATGTTTGCTAAATATTAGTTTAATGTCAATACATCTTTCTTAGGTGATAATGACTGTATTTCTCTATTTTTGATTGTATGGCAAATATAAAATTTGTTCTTTAAAAGTGAAGTAAGATTACATGATAAACCTACTTGACCTAAAATATTAATGGTTTGTGTTTTATAAATTTTAAAAAAAGTTTTAATTTTATTTTGATGTTTGCAATTTATTGTATTTTGTCAAAATGATGGTAAAAAAAGTGATCGGTAAAGTAACGACTAAAAGTTACTTTAAGCTCATTATTTATTGATACATTAAAAAGAATTTCAAATGAGATTATATGTACATAAAATTAGAACATATTACGTACAGCTTAGAAATTATTAAATTTTATGCTTGATAAAAATCCCTTAATCATAAAAAATGCACTTTATGAAATATTCATATTTAATCTGAAATAATGTTTTTATAATATTTATTAATTTTTGTTGGTTATTAAACATATCAATACGAAATGAATTTTTTTTTACATTAAATTATTATTTGCCATTTGAAACGAAATAATTCTCAAAAAAGAATTACTAAATAAAAATATTAAAAGAAATTTTGTATGTCTTATTAGTGTTTAGTTACTGAAAAATATAATAGATGGCGATACTAAATGATTTTCAGAAGAAATTCCTTGGATTAAAATTTTATAATCAATAGTAAACGAATGTATATAATTTTAATAAAACACAAGTAAAAAATTTTAAAATAAAAAACTTTTGACTTATATTTTATTAAATTTAAACAATCTAAAATTTTACTCCCAGCAATCCAAATATATTTCTTATTACAGTGTACTTATGAAATATCTGATATTTATTTTATTGATATAATATAAAACATTATTAAGTAAAATTAAATTAGTATTAATGATTAAAATTAGTATTAAATTAGTATTAATGTATATCTAATACTTCCCTTCTATAAACAATCTCCTTTACTAATCACTTAAGGAAGATATCTTCTAGTGTATCAAGTGATCTGAATGTGCGCAAGAAATAATACCCTATCCATCTTTTCGTGAAATGTTAACGCAGGCGATAAAGAAAGAATATTCAAACAAGAAAATAAAATTGTTATTAATATTACGAAAAGATGATAATTAAAAATAAAAAGAAATATTTTAAAAGGTGAGACAAAGGAACCGTCTATTAAAATACTGTGATTTAATATAAAAAAATTATTTTATGCATATTAATGCTATACATTTGTCAATATCTCTATTCTTTTTGAAATACTTAACAACAAATTGTGTCAGATATTTCCTAGATACTTTGTGTATTGTTGATACAGTTTTAATAATAATATATATAGTAGAATAAATTGTTAAATTTTTAATAGCAGTATAATATTCAAAAGAAATTTGAGTATAAAATACATTAAATAGCACAAATGCATTTTTATAAACTAAATAATATTAGCAAAGTTAATTTCAAATAAAAAATTACATAAGTTACGAAAGTTAATTAATCATAAATTATGTATGGAAAAAATGTGAGTGAGGTACTTTACAATATATTATAAATAAAAATACAAAATTGCTTAAGCATCTTTTCTCATCACCATGAGTGTAGCTATATTATTTTCCGTGAAATGAGAAAAATTACGTTACGGTAACAAAATAGTGGAAAAATCTTAAGACATGAATTGTTCCTTGACATAGAGGCATTTACTAAAATATTTGATTTTTTCTCGTTACTGACAATACAAAAATTTTTCAATTTTAAAATTTCAATTCCATTGTATAACGACAGGTTTTAACACTATTTAAACTATTTAAGTGGAAATAATATTGTAACTTGTTAAATCAAGCGTATAGTTAATATTTTACAAAAAATCAGTGGTATGCAAGAGATTCCAAGTAAATGGCTATTAAATTGGAGGTTTGATTCTTCAATGCAAAATTTCGTCGATTCATCAATCTCGGATTTGGATTTTTGTAATGACTTGGAATACAGTTTAAACAGAGGTTTTGATTGAAATAGCAATTGTGGAAAAATAAATATAGTAAAGACATATCAAACCAAAATGAGAAACAGGGTAAATTTGAAAAATATATATGTGCTTCATATAAATAATATAAATTAGATTATTGTCATATGTATATCCTTATTTATTTCTGTCACGAGAAACTATGTAATATAGTCAATCCTTTCATCATTTAACACTACAGTCAGATATAATGAGTTGGGTATTTCTCTGTGTGAACTAGTATTTCCCTTTCTCTCTTTTATTCCACCCCCTCTCTTGTCTGTCGCAGAAAATCGCGACCAACGTTTCCCTCTTAGTATCCATGGACTCTTTCTTAGATGATGTCTTAGTGTAAGTCAAGTATGATCCTGATACGTTCCAGAAGTGAATCTATTAAGAAAATAAAACCGTTATAATTGTAAAAATTTTATGATTTTTGGGACAATTCAACTAAAATCATACGGAAACTGTCTGCTTTATCACTTAGAAAAAACATCCAAGAAAATATTTGAGGAACGTTTGAAATTTTTATTTTTATTTTAGCAACATTTTCCTTTTTAAATGTCAAAATTATTGAAGTTTGAGCTTCCAAATGATCAGTTCTGAAAGATAATTAGCATGCTATCAGAAAAATTGAATTAAAAGGTTGATAATGATAAAATGAAAAGGTTGAGATAATAAAGATAAAAATGATAGAATCGCGCATACTCCCGAATAAGAAAAATTAAATAAAAGACATTTTCCAGACAATTATTTAAAACTTTAACTAAAAAATTGTGAAATGACTTAAGGGATTATTTTCTAAAAACAAAAATATAATGATCACAAATAGACTACAAAATGCAGATAATGCTATCTACTTCAATAGCATTTTATCCGAACAGCAATAATGAGAATGCTAAAAGGACTGCTTTGAATAATTACCTCCTTGGCTTTCAGCTCAGAAGTTCATGTGTTCGATTCTTAGCGTGTGTGATTCTAGTGGTCAGTCCAACTATAGCACTTGCGTGTTAAAATAATAATAGAATAACAACCAAATCAAGTACGATTTTTTAAATTTGGATTCCATTTCTCAATTAAAATATTATGTATTTCATAAAATTATTAAATACATAATATTTTAATTATCAAGCAATATTTATATTATAAAGCAGTATTTAATAATATTTAATATAATTATTATAAATACTGCTTTCTTAACCTAATTTTGAACACTAATAATTGTTATATTTGTCGGAACTATACTGTCATTCGATGAGACTTTTATACTGCATGTCAAATTTCATATTCAGTAATTTGCCGACTATTACCCATTTGATATAGAACTTTATTAAATGTGCTTATTCACTTAATTGCTATAATGAAAGTTAGTCAACTGTAATATGTAATGAAAGCAATTTTAAGCTCTATAAGTTTGCAAGTTAATAGATTACAATTATCGTAAATTATTTTAAATAACAATTCCTATCTATCGTTTCTAAGAACCCATTAAACGATGAATTTAAATATTAATAAACTAAATTATTGGGAACTTAACTTATGTTAAATTTATAAATTTAAAACATTTATAAATTTTGAAGCAAAAAAATTTAATATCATTAAATGTATCACACTGAATATTTACATTTGAAATTATATATGTCTCACAATACCTTGTGATTTTGAAAGATTATCATACATGTTAAAAATAAAATTACATAATCCCATATTTTTTTGGTTACTGTATGCTAATTTTTCTATAACAATTATCAATTTCTCATTTAAATAGATTATATTTTTCGGGATAAATAAGTTCTTATACTAAGTTTAGATGATGCAAATTGTTTTTTAAACTGAAGAGTAAATTTTTTAATACAATTTGATATAATGGAACGGATAATTTTTATTTCAAAAGCACTTGAAAGAACATATTGACTCCCGTAAATAGAAAATGAAATAACAAAAATGATGAATATGATATTGTTAGTGACGCCATCTATGTTTACGAATTTGGGGAATAATTTTATTTTCCAAAAATGTATATTTTAGAAATTTCTGAAAAATAAGCTCATGTACCCAATATTTAAAATGTATTAAATTATATTAAGAAGAAACTATGCGACTCTATTATTATATGATCATAGTCACATTCTAAAAGTTAGTGGAAACGACATTTGGAATTTTTAAAGAATTATTGCATAATGATATTTTTATCTAATGTAATGATATTTTTCTTCTATTACGATCAGACCCATTGTACAATGTTTACCAAATTCTTGCAGAATTTCCAATGATGTATAACCATTTTATAATTATATATCGTAAATTAAAAATATAGTTAAAAAACTCAAATTCAGCCTAGGATGGTTGATGTTCAATTTATGAAATTTTATGACATTGTTTCTCCGAAAAAGTAAAATTTTTCTATTTTTCTAAAAATTATTTAATTAATTTGGTATAAAAAACATACGAAATCTAAATTTTTTTCCATTAAAATCAAGCTATTTGAAAAAATTGATAGTCTTCAAGTATTTAAAGAAGGGTTCACCTTGAGCAAATTGTAAGAAGCAAAAATAATAGTAATAATTCATAAATTTGGTTTTTGCTATTGGTGAATAACTTAAGATGAATAGATGAATGTTCCGTTTCTGAATTCTAAAAGTAGTTCACTTGGTAGGAGTTGGGAGTTATTTAAATATCTTTTTTTACAATACATTTATGCTGGTCAATATCTAGAATAAGGAAAAGTTCTGTAAGAAACCATAAGCTGTTCTAATTGATTTTTTTACTTCTTAATATATATATATATATACATACATACATACATACATACATACATATATATATATATATATATATATATATATATATATATATATATATATATATATATATATATATATATATATATATATATATAAAGAAGTAAATAAATTAATAAAATACAGCACAAGAAATTAAAAAATACAATACCAACTAATACATATTTTTGGCAATCTAACCAGCGCAAAAGCAGCTTAAGAGAGATAGGCTAGTATAAATAAAATACAACATGAAGGCAAATAAAACTAGTAAGACTGATAATTTGAAAATCATTGACCAGAATAAAACAATATACGATACAAAGATTTGGAGGAAAGCATTCAGGGGCCACGTCTTCATCAGGATTTTAATTTGCATAGTTGACCATCTCCCTTCTGATGAAGGCGGGTTCCCTATGCTTTCTTCCTATAATTTGTATTGTATATTGTTTCATTCTTGCCAGTGATTTTTTGAATTTTCTCTTACTTGTTTTATTGTTCTTCAATTTTGTATCGTATGCATCCATCCAGCCATAATTACTTACACACATACATGTATGCATATATGTATGTATGTACGTGCTTACATCTTCATTTTCTGTTTATTGCATATATGTTTATCGCATTGTATATTCTGTGCAGTTTTATAGTTTTCTCTCTTTCCGATACGTGAATATACTTGTTATATGAAAAATATTCCTCTGAAAACATTCCAGCAGATAAATGTTGGGCTTTTCACTATGTGACGTGAAATCAACTTGGAAGATTATTTTATCTATGATTTCTTCAATTTAATTAAATAAAAACAAAAACTTGAAAAGAATCTTTACATTAATAAACAAATAATTGAGTTGTAATGTTCAGAGACTATAAGAATATATAAGCATTTCCGCAGCCTTTTCTTTTTTTAAAACAATTATTTACTTATTTGATAGTTTTTTCAGTTATACTAATTTCATGATAGCAGTCTACAGCCCACTTGTGAAACAGAGCTCTTTGGAGAGGAATGCTCAAAATTCCATTCCAGCCATTCAAGAGAAAGGAGAAACATTGAAAAGTTTCTGCTTATTGGACGCATGTCTGTTTGTGTGTTAAGAATTCTTTGTCAGCACACAAGTGACACATGCCTCCTAGTAACACATGAATGCATACGTTGATTTGGCTCACTCATAGTCAAAATTCAATGCACAGAGAATACTTAAAATGGCTTAATGGAGTTTACTATTGTTAAGCTTCCTCTACTCAGCTTAGATTCAATACACAGAGTTAAATCTTATGGGACCGTAGCAGCCAGGAGGAGAAATATAATCACTTTTATGTTCATAAGGTCACGAGTTGTGCTTGTGATATATAATTAATTCAGGATGAAGCCCACCGTGTTGATAGGTTTAACATTCATTAAAACTGTTATAAGTTCCAATGCTCTTCTACTGGTGGGGTTAGTTTACAAACAAAGGTACAATGTCGATCCCTTTATTTAACTGAGGATAAAAATGACACGGTGATTGTCTGTACCCAGATATTTCGTCTGTGGGGGTAATACTCAGACGGGAAACTCAATGCAGTCCATTCATATTTTTTAATATTCACGATGTATTTCTCTGAAAAAAAAAAATAAACTACTTCCTCTATTAATGTTGACTATTTGCATCGTCGCCGTTTTTTTCCCACAACAATTTAAGTTACCTTTGTTTTATTTTTTCGAAATGAATATTTTCTACAAAATCACTTTTCTGCCATTAAGGCATCCAGCCGTCTTGCATTATCTCATGATTAAATAAACAAATCATTCTTATTTCTTAAACGTTTGAAGAATCTCCCTTGACACATATCACCATTAATGTATTGGAATTTAATGACTTCCTTAAACTTATTCACTTTTTCCAAAATGAAAAGAAATGCCACACCACGTGAATAAAATATAGAGAATTAAGAAATCGTAAATCAAATAAAAAATGAACTACTAGCTTAAAAGAATATCATTCACAATAAAATTTATTGATCAAGTCATTTTGTTTCTTGAAGTTGAATCGAAAGTTTGATCCCTTTCCTGATCACTCATAAGTGCGTCCTTGTACCAGAGCCTTATTTTAAGATTAATTTGGTCAGGTGCAATTCCGGTTGCCTGTTACGTTGCACAAAAACTGCTACACACAGCCTCATCATGTTGAACCAAGAAGAAAAGATGAGGTCGATACCTAAGAGAGTATCTTCATCTCTAAATTTTCAAACCAAATAATCTGAGAAATATTAAACCTTTTGAGAGCTTTCGTACTATTTACCGTCATGATGATCTTTGGATGATTCAAATAACGAATCTGCTACCTTATGGATATGAGAATAAAGCTTTTTAACCATAAAGTGGTTGTTTCTTTTTGCTCGTTCACATCTTTTTGAAACGGCGTCGTAAATCCAACTTGTCGACAAATTTGCTACTGCCTTTAAATCGCATTCTTCGACCGTCCGCAAACAAGGCAAAGCTCACCAAGAATATCTGAAAGTCGTCGGCAATGAGAAAATTCCATTCATGATTTTTGCCACTAATAAAGAAATATTTTTTAATTATAATTTTTTCTGCTTGTAAATGTTTTCAAAATCATGAAAATTACTTGTTGTGTTCTAAATAATAAGTTTTTAAATTTTCAAATCTTTAGTGATATTATTTCTTACAAAAGTGAAGACGTTGAAAATACTACAAAAGAAAAAGAAAAGACTAAGCATCTACCTTATGATTACTTTAAATGGGCAAGGATGGTTTACATTTTTTTTTATTATTTTACAATTTTTATAATTTTTTACACGTTTTCCATTGTTATCCAACAACATTTATTATGTTAATAATGGTGCATTAATGCAGAATAAAAATGTAATATAAACATTCAATAAAAAATAAAACAAATATTTTACAATTAAAAATAAAACATGTATTCTGCAACTAAAGACATTGAAAAAACAAATGCTTTTATTCTTCCTATTTTTATTATTACTCACAATAATTATACATAATAAATATTTAAAATAAAATAAATTATGAAATAAATCGTCATCATATTAGAAGAATCTAATAAAATATTTGTAATTCTCTTGTTGAATTTTCATTTTTATTTTGATATCAGTTAAAATATTTTATATTTTTAACACGTTTTTTGAAATTTATTACATTGTATTTCCTATTTCACTCTCTTATATTATTATATATTCACTTTCTCTTTTTCAATCTTAAGATATTTTTTCACTTTATTTTCGTATTCCTAATTATTTGTTTCTTAATTTTAAAAATATTTATATTTTTTTTATCTTTTAGATTTTAATAATTTAATAAAATATTCATATTTAATTAATATTAAATTCTTCATTAATTTTTTTGTACTTTTTATATTAATATTTTTAAAATCTGATTATTTTAAAAATATTAATATAAAAAGTACAGAAAAATTAATGAAGAATTAATGAAATTATTTTATACTTTCTTTATTCGATTGTTTACATTTGTAGTTATATTTCTTCATTTCTGTCCAATTTTTAACTTCTTATTTCTTTTCTTAAATATTTATTTCTTGATCATAACAAGTATCTTTAGAAAATTTTAAAATTTTGATCGCATTAAAATAATATTTTTAAGCATTCCATTTTTATTTTTAATACTTATGATTGTCAAATCGTATTTTCTTTTATATTCTTTATTTTCTTTTCTTCTTTTTTTGTTTTCATCTATATATATATATATATATATATACATACATACATACTTATATATATTTAGTTTTTCTCTTCTAAAATATTTTATTCTCAATAAAAATAATCTAAGTATTCATTTTAATAAATAATTTTATTTCTTTCAATTAATTTTCAAATTAACATTTCATCATTTTTAATATTTATACCATTTTAATTTTCATTTCATTTCCTTAGATTAATATTTTCATTTTCTTCATTCTTAAAATCTTCTTCACAAACTTATCTTTCTGTTCTTAAACATTTTTTTTAAAAAACAAATATTTTAAGGCAATATTTTTCATACTTGCTTACATCTTTTTAAAATTTGGTTCGTTCTTTAAATTAAACTCTTGTCTTTAAAATTTATTTTTATTGATTACATAATTTTTAAATTTTCATATTACTTTTTTTAAATAAATCGTCGTCTTTAATTAAAAATCTATGCATTCGATATAAAGAAAAATAAAAAAAATAAATAAATGAAAAAAAATAATAATAATAATAATAATAAAAAAAAAAAAAAAAAAAAAAAAAAAAACGAAGCTTATTTGATCGTAAGCAATTAAGCGCAGCAAACGATTCAATGGTTAATTATTGCGAAATATGTCATTTGGTACAATTATTCTGCTAGTATTTAGGTTGCAACCTATTGGATATTTTTTCTTCTCTCGGTTAAAGTTAACCGATTCCGTTTGTATTGAAGAACATATCCTTCTGAAAACAGCTTTTTTATGTTTCATTATTTTCAGGGACTTCCATTTCTGGTGATTGTTATCGCAAAATCACTTTGTTTGCTTTACATGGCGTGAACACGTTTTTTCAAATTTATTAACCACAAGATGTTTAAAAACACAATTGAAAGACCATTTTTTTCAAACTCTAGACAATGCTTCTTCCTTTAAACATTGTCACTCGATGGTGACAAACATTCTATCTTTAATTCAAAACCACATTGAAGTAAAATGCTAAATCGCAAATGCATTATCTATTCAATGTGCGGAAAAAATAATCTTAAATATGCAAGGAAAAAATATTTATTTGTAATATTTTTCCTCAGAAATAAAATACATTCTTAAAAGGAAAATGAGTTTACTTAAATATTGAAAGCAATTTTTTCTATGTGTTTTAAATCTTTTGAAAATTTTTATTAATTCTTAATTTAATTCATCTGTGATTATTTACTCAAAGTAACTGCATCTACTATAATAAATGTTAATATTTTGTTTCTGATGAGTTCTGCACTTAGTAAATAAGCATTAAAGTTTTAAATTAAGGTATTAAAATTTTGAGGACTTTTAACTTTATAAAAAAATGTTATTTTAAGTAAAATTTTGAATTTACCCATATTTTATAATATTAATTTAATACTTGAGACTGGTAATCCGTTAAAATTTATATTATATGCACATAAATATGGTAACAAAAATTGAATTAATATTTATAAATTATAAAAAATTAAATGAATGAATAAATGAATGTTTGGTTTTTTTCTATTTCATATAAAATGGTAAATTAAATTTTTCGTTTTAATGCGAAAACGTTAACTCTATATGTATTGAAATTAAAACAAGTCAAACAAAACCATTATTCACTTTCTTAAAACAAATCTTAAATTTCTTATTTAAGTTAGTTGCATTTCAGCATTTAAAAGAAATAAACTAGATATTTTATATTGTGATATTAATAACAGTATAAGCATTTCTTTCTCGAATTAGAATCAGCTAGTTCCAGACTTTTCACTTAGTTTGGTAGGTTATGGTGAACATTTTCACAGTTTTATGCCATCAGATTTTGAAACTTCTATTTTTGACACGGAAACAGTTACTTTTCCAAATAAATTTTTAATTATCCCCCATTATTTCTGTATGTATTCTATAAAACATTTTAGAAATAAATGTTCTTTTACAATTTGTTAAATAACTTGAAAACAGTTTTTTTTGCTGCATTCTTAAATATTCTCACAAAATGCATTAAATGTTCTCATATGTTCTTACTAGCACTCATAAGGAAAATATTTTCTTTGTATTTTAACAACATAAATATTTCTATATAAAAAGTGTATTGTGTCTGGTAAAAAATGTTTTTGATATATTGCGCGAAGACAAATTTATAAAATGCTCTTTGTAAAGTCCACACATCTTAAAACATTCATAAAATATATTAAAATGTTAAAGAACGTATAAAACAAGAGCTATAAGATATTTTATAAGACATATTCTTAGAAAATATTTTGGGTTCATTTGCCACAGTTTTAACAAATGTCCTGCAAATAAAGTTTGGTGCAATTTTAAATATTTCGGTAAAATATACAAATTTTTATATAATTTTAAAATTCAGCCAAAAATTTGAGTTAATTTTATCTCGTGTTTCACGTGAAAATAATTTAAACCCTGAAATTAAGTTTAATACACACGAAGATATAAAGACACTTTAATATACATTCATAAAATTTATTTCACGAAAATATAAAGAGAGAGAGACACTTTAATATACATTCATAAAATTTATTATATCTTCTGAGAAAAAATTAATAAGTTGTAAAACAAATTAATAAAATGTTTTATTACATCCTAAGCACATTCGTAAAATGTCGTGAGAGTGAAACTCAAGACGACATAAGACATTTATATAAACTGTTTTATGTTCATGTTATTATATTCTGAGAAACACAATTATAAAATAAATTATCTTGCACGTAAAGTTTATGATGCTATAAGACATGTTTGTGAAATTTTTCTTTGTTCATTTGAGTATTACTGAACATCAATTAAATAAGCCCGATTCCAAGAATAAAAAAAGTTTAAATTTTATCATTACAAATAATATATTTTTATCAATCTTAATGCAGAACATAATATATTTTATTTATATAACATACTCGGTTCTTTGAGCTTGCTTAATAGTAAAATCTAAGCTACCCACAGCATTTTACAAGTTTTTTTTAACTGGTCAAGATTTGAAAGACCAATGTATAAGCCATTCTTAAATATTTTTATATTACAGATATATTTATTTTCTGGAAGATTATTTTGTTATTGCAATTTTTTTTCCTGTATCAAAATTGAAACTGAAACAAACTGTCAAGAAAAACATAATTAATGAGAAGAAATTTATCAATCAATAAGTTCAAAGAATGAAAAACGAATAAATTAAAATGCAAATATAGAATGATAATGGGTTAAGAAATTAATTAAAACACGTGATTATTAAAGTCTAAGTTCATTGAGCACTGCTCGTTACATCATATTATATAATCAGTTTGTGTTTTTCAAATTGCATAATCTTAACTCAGCGAGTAAATTCCGCTATTTTAACTTATGCAATAAATTTAAGATTAAAATTTTTAAGGAAATAGGATTGAAACACAGGTGCCGTATAATACAGAATTTCAAATTCTGAGTTTTTTTGGCGATGAAGAAATGTTGCCAAGATGACGTATCGTGGCGTGCGCGATGACGTAAATACTAGGGTCACCAAAACTGAATTTTTTGTATAATTCTAATAGGTCTCCATATGTATGACGTAATAAAAACGAGATTGCCAGATACATAAGAAAATCCGCCAAAAAATTGCTAAACTCAGAATTTGGCATCCTGTATTATACGGCACCTGTGCCTCAATTTGTGTTTTTCAAATTGCATAATCGTAACTCAGCGAGTTCATTCAACTGGCTTAACTTATGTAATACATTCAAGATTAAAAATTTTAATAAAATAGGACATGGAAAATAAAAAATGATTAAAAGCAAATGAATCGTGTAGAATTGTGTATTAAAAAAAAACTCTTTTGTGTAGGCTATCTATGTTATTAATAATTAAAGTCGTGAAAAAAATGTGAGATGCACATTCTGTTGAACCTAGCATCTGTTACTAAAAAAGAGGGGAAAATAATTTTTTGTTTTCTAGCACGAAAATATATGTTTCTTCTCAGAAAGGAAAATTAAAATGAACATCAGTTACGTGCCAAATGTTTATATCGTATTGAAGTCTAACATTTCATAGGTATATTTATTAAAAATAAAGTATTTTTTACAAGGCGTTAAGATCACACAGCAACAGCTTAATGATCAGTATTAAATTGTTAGTTAAAAACCTGAAATTCTGCACAATATTTGGATTCGAAGAAACTGAAAAAATTAAATCGAAATATAAGTTTTTTTTTAATTTTTGCAACTTTATATCAGCGAATAACTTTTAAACGTCTTCAACTTTGGAGATTAAGAATTGTCATATCAATAACATGTAAATGAAGCCAATAAAATCCCAGAAATATTTATAAATTAAAGTTTGTATTCTAATGCAAAGTGACATATTCTAAAGTTTTTCTACTTAATGTCTTGTCCTTAATTTTGTAGTTGGACGAAAAACTGCAAAAAAATTATTTTGAGAATCGATGGCGCATCTTCACGTTTTAACCCCTTTTTGGACAGATTAATACTGGGGAGAGATATTTTAATCTGCATTATTTATCCCCAGTTAGAGATATCCTGCGTTAGAAAACGATTTCTTTAATATGAAATCTTGAAATGACATTTAAGGTAGGTTACAGTGATTCTCTCGTTTGCTTTCAATGGCCTACTTCTGTCTATGGAAAACAGTAAGCAGCAAACCACTTGTAATTTTCGACTATTATTAAATCACCATGTCGAAACTGAAAACAGTATCCTCCTCTCTAAACGATATCAGGCCTACAGAAAAATACCATAAAATAATTAAAATTAATAGTCACTATCAACACAATGGTCTTCATTTAAAAAGTCAGATATCCAGCTCTCAACTTTCCACACAAGAGAATGATTGCTTTCTTCACAAAGTTCACCCATCATAACTTATTACAAGATACGTACAGTTTAAATGAAGATCAGCGAGATCATTTTGAACTCTCTTGTAGTTAAAAGTTAACAAAACATTCGTAGACGATTGATGGTTGCATAGAACTTACAAGAATTAATTTGTTGCCTTATATTTAAAATGAATATGGAGAAAAACCTTGTTGTGAATCATTTCACGTTTTGCTATTTATATATGGTTTTGTTTTTGAAAGTAAAAACTTATGTAGATTTTTCAAGGAAAAACTTATGTAGATTTTTCAAGGAATAATACATCTGCTTTTGCAGAGGGAGATTGTTTGCTTATTTTAGCCTTTTGATGTATAATTAATTCTACATAAAAAAAATGAAATCAAGTTTTGAAATGTGTAGCAATAACCTAAGTTTCATCTGATGGGTCTTAAGCAGCTTCTAGGCACGTCGGCAGGTGGTGGATAACCGAACATCTTCCTGTTTTCATAAGGACAGCTTCGTAAGAATATTCTAACCTCTCCCGTAACCTTGGTGTTCTGCGACTCGTGCCTAATGTGAATGAGACTGCTGTTACAGTGTCATAACGGAGCTTCTAGTATGCCTGTCAAACTACTAGAGTATTTTGCCTTGCCCAATAGTAACTCAGGCAATGTTGAGTGGAACTTATTTTCTGAGATTAATAACTCACACACACACACAAATCCCCCGTGGCTACACTAGAGCAGAAATCTTTCAGTGGCATGACTGCCTCTGTAAGAGTAAGGAAATGGCGTATCATATTGTATACAAATATGATGCTCCCCTTCACCTTCACTCAGTAAACTATTTTTGGTATTCTTGATACTAAAGAATTACACCCCAACTTCATAAAGAGTCCAATCTGGCTTCCTAACAAAATGGGGTGATCTAATTGGCTAAGTTATTTTGGTTTTGGAGCTTTCTACAAAAAGTTTTTAGCAGAGGAGCCTTGATAATCAAATTTAGTATAGAAATATAAGTTTCGTGCAACATTCCTCTTTATTTAAAATCTGTTTAAAATATTCAGCTGCCGTGAAGTGGTTTGTACATGAAGCTGAAAGCGTTTTGTAGGTGTCAAAATAATTTTCGGTTACCAATTCGGATAGCAATAATTTAAAAAAAAGACCAAACCGTGTTTGGTAAAGTTGAGTAGTAGTAGAGTCAATAAACATTAGGAACAGAAAATGGATAACAATAATTTAATTTTATTTTATCCAAAAATGAGTCGTTTTCTGTATGCCTTAGATTTTTTAAATAGATTTTTTAAATAACGTTGTAAGAGGCAAAAAGAAAATGAAATATGTGTTTCTTCATAAAATACGATAAAAATATTTTATTCAATAAAAAGCTTAGATTTGTGGGAAATGAACTATATTTAAGGAAAAAAATGTATTGTTGATTAGCAAAATCAAGTCAAATATGTAATTTGTACTATTTTATCTGCGAACGTATGACTTGTTTTTCTTTAAATTCGTGCAGGGAAAACAATAATATTGCATAAAGTACTCACAGTTTAGGGAGAGATAAGCTGTTAACATAATTGTAACTATGATGGGCACAGGCACCGTATAACCCGGATGCCTGAGATTGGCGATTTTTTGGCGGATTTTCTTATGTAACTGGCAACCTTGTTTTTATTACGTCATACACATGGAGATCTATAAGAATTATGCAACAAATTCTATTTTAGTAACCCTAGTATTCACGTCATCGTTCAAGTCACAACAAATCATCTTGGCACCATTTCTTCATTGCCAAAAAAATTCACAATTTGGAATAATGGATTATACGTCACCTGTGCCCTATTATGTTTTCATATGAAGTATTTCTGCACAATAAAAATTGTTTTAGTCAGTTGATCTTTCTTATATAATATATAAAAAATTTAACTTAATAATCTTGAGGTAAATAAATCAATTCAGTGTTTTAAGATGTTGATTAAATTAGGGCTCGTAAGCAAATTTTGGATCACAAACTTAAAATAACTTCATAGTACATTCAATACATCTTTGCACAAAATAAATAGATTCATTTGAAATTTGTGGTTGTGATTGTATTTATTATATATTGAGTTTCTTCTCTCGGAGTGATTTTACATAAATAGAGTACCATATTTATAATTAAAAGGAGGGGAAACCTAATGAACTCCCTAGCACTCACTCTTTTATTTGTGCATGCCGAAAGTAGAGACGAAGCACTTTTCTCTTGTTATTTAATATGATCTAAAAATGGATCCGGACTTATATTGAAGAAAGCAGTTCTGCTATTAGGACATGGTGAAATCTGTTACGTTGAGGAATAAGTTCGTAGCGTTTTTACTAGATAAGATTTTTATTTAAACAAAAAACAATAATTATATCAAAAAGTTAATCAATTATATACTCGCCGTTGCTGTTTATAAACTCTTCCCACCAATTTGTTGATGTCGTTCCGGGAAAAATCGCCTGGTCTGGTATTAAAAAAGTTGTTGAGCCAGTTTTTAAGGACTTCTTGGTGTACTGGGAAATGCTCGAAAAGAATGAGGCAGTCAACAAGGAGCTCTACATTACCCAGCTACACTGCGTGAATGAGGCTATTCGACTGAAAAGACCTGGTCAACATGGTCAAACCGCACTCCTTTATTACAACGCCACGTCCCATATTGCACAAGGCGTCAAAACCGCACTTCAAGAGTTTGAATGGGAGGCCTTCATCATACGCAGTATTTTTCGGACCTTGCATCGACCGATTACCACTTTTCCGCTCCTTGTCAGACTATATGAAGGGTCTGATAAGACCTTCAAAGAAGGTCTTTTCAGACCATGCCAGTTTTTAAGGACCTCTTTACGTCCTTAAAAACTATTAAAATTATGAATAAAATTGCTATCCTAACATTTTAAAATAGCGATTTCCATAAATTTTAATTTATCAGCAATATTTTATAGAACAGGTTAACATAAATATACACTTATAGCATTTGCTAAAAAAATTGGATTTCATGGAATATAAGAGAGTTAAGGTTTCTTTAGTTCATATTTACTGCTTATGCGATTTTTTTATTGCTAAAATAAATTTTTAATAGTTAATTTGAATTTTATTGAAATACACTACTGGCCATTAAAATTGCTACACCAGGAAGAAATGCAGATAACAAAATGACATTTATTGGACAAATATATTATACTAGAAATATATATATATATATAACGAGTGATTAAATTTTCAAAAAATTTGGCTGGATAGATCCTGAGAAATCAGTACCCAGAACAACCACCTCTGTCAGTAATAACAGCAGTTATACGCCAGGGCATTGATTCATCCAGAGATTGGATTGCATGTACAGGTACAGATGCCCATGCAGCTTCAACACGATGCCACAGTTCATCAACCGTAGTGACTGGCGTTTGGTGACGAGCCAGTCGCTCGGCAACCATTGACCAGACGTTTTCTATTGGTGAAAGATCTGGAGAACGTGCTGGCCAGGGCAACAGCCGAACATGTTCCGTATCAAGGAAGGTCCGTACAATACCGGCAACATGCGGTCGGGCATTATCCTGCTGAAGCGTAGGGTTTCGAATGGCTCGAATAAATGGTAGAGCCATGGGTCGTAACACACCAGAAATGGAACGTGCTCTGTTCAAAGCACCATCAATGTGAACAAGAGGTGACCGAGACGTGTATCCAATGGCACCCCATACCATCACACCAGGTGATGGGCCAGTATGACGATGACGAATGCACGCTGCCAGTGTGCGTTCACCACGATTCCGCCAGACACGGATGCGACCATCATGATGCTGTACACAGAACCTGGATTCATCTGCAAAGATGACGTCTCGCAATTCGTGCGCCCAGGTTCGTCGTTGATCACACCATTGAAAGCGCTCTTGTCTATGACGCAGCGTCAAGGGAAGCCGTAGCCATGGTCTCCGAGCTGAGAGTCCATGCTTCTGCAAACGTCGTCGAACTGTTCGTGCAGACACTTGTTGTCTTCCAAACGTCCCCGTTTCTTGACTCACGGCTCGTGACGCCGTTGCACGATCCATTACGGCCATGCGGATAATATGTCTGTCTTCTCTGCTGCTAGTGATAGGTGGCCGTTGAGATCCCGCATGGCATTCCGTATTACCGTCCTGAACCAATGATTCCATATTCTGCTAACAGTCATTGGATCTCGACCGACGCGAGCAGCAATACTGCGATAAGATTAACCGCAATCCCGGTACGCTACAATTCGACCTTTATCAAAGTCAGAAACGTGCTGGTACGCATTTCTCCTTCTTACACGAAGCATCACAACAACTTTTCACCATGCAACAACGTTCAAATGCAATTTGTGTATGAGGAACCGGCTGAACAATTTCCTCATTTAAACACAATGTAGGTGTCGCTACTGGCGCCTGCTTTGTCTGAATGCGCTGAAAAGCTAATCATTTGCATATCACAGCACCTTCTTCCTTTCGTATAAATTTCACGTCTGTAGCATGTTGCTTTCTTGGTGTAGCAATTTTAATGGCCAAAAATGTAGTTTTCTTACAACTTATTAGGTAAATTTGATCAAGAGTAATTTTTTTTTTATTTTGAGAATATCTGAAGATATTATTAAACTAAAAAAAGTGAGTCATCTTGTAAAATTTTCATGCTGCTGAATCATCCCTTAAAATTATGGAAACTTATATTCATCAAGAAATTTCCAATTTATCGAGTTTCTATGCTAGCGATGTTGAAATTCTTAGTAATTTATCAAGAAGTATCAAAACCTTGATCGCTAGTTTAAGAATAAAATGGATGAATTAACTATAATGATAAAAAATGTGCAAAATAAAAGAAAACTCTTAAAAAAAATTTAGGGAAGAAAAAAATAGAATTTCCAACGTATTTTCTATCTTTGCAAAGGGTTATAATGATTTTTCTGACTTCAACATTCAAAATAAATCTCCAATCCACAGAGAAGAAGAAAAACAAATTTTCTCAGAAAGCAATATTTAAGAAATTTTTCCCTTTAAAAATATCCTGATAAATGAAACCAAGGAAGCAAATAAAAATTTCATATTGGATTTTCATTCTGAATGAACATTCATAATGAAATGGATGCGAATAGCATAATGCTAAATGAAAGGAGTAAAATTTAAAAAAAAATGATTACAACTTCAGAAAAACGCAGTAAGAACTCAAATACAAAGCAAATACAAGAAAAACAATAAAGAAACAAAATTTTAATTCTTGAATCTATAAATTATAATATTTCATCAATAATCTGAAAAAGCATTGTTAATCCAGTTGAGAATGTTAATAAAAACTATTCTGGTAGCCCATCTAACATGAACACTTCAGATATTAGTGGCAACTTTCAAGAAAGGACACAGTGGCCTGGGAAGTCATCTTTATCATTATCGGATGGTAATGGATTCGAATACCGAATTAACCGGAGATCTGTCGCATCCACTAACTGGAGCTAAGGAACGTTAAATAGATCGACATCGCAATGTCCTCCAAGTAAAGTGATACATATTGGAGTGCAGGTCAACTATTGGGGTTATATGTGTTTGGTCAGCCCTTCTAAATTACGAAGATTACCATCTGACTGGTAATGGCTATTTCTAAAGAAATATGTTAAAATAATTTACAGGGATGTTAGTGAAAATAATTTAGAATCACCATAGATACTGAATCGATAGATATGTAAGATCAAAAGATGCTATTACAATATTAGAAAAAGATATTAGGAAACGTCACTAATTAATACTGAAAGTGATGAAGGCCTTGAATGTACTACAATTATTGTGAGGACTGACGATTTTTTTTGGTCTACAAATCACAGTACTGTATCTATCACCTAACCTTATTAGAGGAGATCTAAATGTTAAAAACATTGACTTGGAATGTAATAAATCAAATAAAAATGGTAAAACTCTTCTTGAATTAATGAACAAAAATAATATATTTTTGTTTCTAAAGGACTCACGTATGTTCTAATTATATTGATCCATAGACCAGATATCCTTGATATTTTTGCTACAAATCTCTCTTAAATATTGATGCATATTCTCTTCTCTTAAATATTGATGTTATCATCGATCTTTCTTTTGATCAACTTCCAATCTTCAGTCATTGGAAACTTTAAGAAGGAAGATAAAAATATCAATATAATTCACATTGGGATTTATTTCACAATTTTCTTAAAATTCAACTGTTAGAAATTTTTGGTGATCTCTCTCTAGTGAAGAAGCTATTAAAGCAGAAATAAATAAAAAAAAACTGCTAATTTTATAAGTGATTTTTATAATAAATCTACATCAATAAGCAATTTACACTAAATACCATTAAACTTCCGAACGAAATTAAGAACTTTATGAAACAAAGTAACTGGAAGGGAAAAATATTCCAAGGAAACAGATTCTGCAATTAAAAGTGAAATAAACTAATTTACTATTAAAATAAGAAAAAAATTACAAAATTATATAGAAAACTGGGATTAAAAATCAAAAATTAAAAATTAAAAACCTAAGACACACAACTCAATTTAGAAAATTACAAAATTAAGTCTCATTATTTTTAATAAGGTGCCTTTATTTAATTTAAATTGCACTTACATAAATTGTAAGTCACTTGCGAACTGTACTGTTATTAGGTCTCCTGATAATCTGAATGGTTTAGTTTACAGTGAAAAAAACAAAGAAGAAGCTTTTGTGCTAAAATCATGGAACTTCAATTTATTAAAAGCACTAAACCTAATTATGACCAATTTGAAATAAAAAATATTCATAAAAGGTAAACTGTTTTATTTAAAAAATCACACCTCTATAAAATATACTGCTCAAAACAATCAAAAGATATTGACGTGAGTTGATCTTGCACCCGGAGAATTGTTTGATTGATACATTATTGTCAAAAGACGTAGTTGGCAATATGAAATAAAAATAACATTTGTTTAACAGAAAAAAATGCATTTGGTACAAAAAGAAAAAGCACTTGGGTACAAAAGGCAAAAAACAATTTGTGTATAGGAGAAAAACAAATAAAGAATCATTAAAAGAAAATCGTTTTTAGTAAGGAGTGTGGTTTTCTTGGATTGCCAACAACGTTGAACATCTTTGATTCATCGACTTAATGTGATGAATGGGGTAGTATGTCTCATTCCTACAGATGAGCTTTTTCCCAGCTCTTGGAGAGTTTGTGGATGTGGTAGTTGTCCAACAGCTTGTCTGTTTCGAATGTCTCAAATATGCTCTACTGGGATGCTCTATATCCGGAGAACACGCTGGCCATTCCGTTCCCATTATTTCTTCCTCCAAAAGGAAATCTCTCATTAAGTGAGCATGGTGCGATCCGCACTTGTCTACTAACATGAAATCTTCAATTGTTGCTGCGTAAGATGCTATAGTAGGTCTGAGGATCTTAATTGTAGATCGGTGACTGGTCAGAGCAACCTTTCGAATGATATGGAGATTGGTGCGTCGATCATTGGAGATGACAGCATAGATCATCACTCCTCCACCGCTAAATCTGATGCTTTCGTCCACGAAAAGAGTATTTTTTCTAGTGTCATGTTCTTTTCAGATGAAAATAATCTTATTATAAGGATGCAGTGAAAAACGGGACTCATCAAAGAAAAGAATATTGTGCCATTCATTTTTTGTTGCGAATTCATTCTCCAGTTCACATGCTCTATTGCCTTCTTCCTATTGCTTGCAGTAAATGTGACATAGAGCTCTAATAGCTCAGTAGCTTATTCCCCTCCCTGTTAAGATCAGCAAAGTGTAGCATCATTTGTCGAGGACAATGACTGGAAAAGTGATCACAATCTCCTTGACTGTGTTGCTAGAGCTCCGAGGGTTGAGGATGTGTTCACATTAATCTGGGACGTCCAAAGTTCTTCCGCTGGTATGCCGTGGATGGGAAGAAGAGAGTACCAGCTCAGATATGACCTTGTTACCAAACAGTGGTTCAAAATTACGGGGCGTCTGATGATGGGCGAGTATTCCAAGCCCGTTAATATTAAAAGACAGCCCGGGGCTTGTATGCAGCACTATGTATGTATGTTAACAGAATACATTTAATTAGTTGGTGAGCATATAACTCTGCAACGTAAATGAAATACCAAATAGTTTGTGTAGAAATTTTACAATCAGTATTGGAGCTAAGGTGTTGTTGAAAAAGAGTGGAATTCATATTTCGCTACCTTTAAGGCGTTAGCTGTCTTCTTTGGGCTTGTTGCGCATCTAAGGCCATGCACTTATCTTCAGCTTGCATTTCAAGTTTTCAAAAACGGTTTCAGATCCTGGAAATGACACTATGTGAAACTCCAACTGCTTCTGCTACTTCGTATTATGTTTAGTTTTTCTCTTACCATCCGATAACTCTCCAAACCTCTGATTCGGTTTAATGACTTCGTTGAGACATCGCATTCATCGAAACAATGCGCTTTGTGAATGTTTATTACTCTTTTCCACTTTGTCTTACATTAAATTAAAAGATAAATTTCAGTCGCTGCTCGAAAAGTGCCATCCTCGACGTCAAATTCAAAATTTGTTATTGCAAAGTTTGAAAGTGAGAAAAATTTGCATTGACTCTCTTCTTCCATTTTTTATATATACTTTTCTTATACCATTACTTTATAAAAGACGTACAAAACCCTTTGATTGCTTTGAGCAGCATAGAATGGAAGAATTTAAAATTGAAGAAACGTTGAATTAAGAAGTTCTGTAAGCCCTCATAGAATATCGCACAGAATGATCCAACATTTTCCTACTCCATGTATGTGTAAATTAATAAAAGTCTTTAATGCTTGTCTACGCATATTTTTTCCATTCTTCTGGAAAATTGCTAGCATAATAATTATACAGAAACCAAATATAGCCTCCATGTATCCAGCAATTATATAGGTCAATTAGTATAATCCCTTGCATTAGGAATCTTTTTGAAAAATTCTACAAAACAAAGTCCAACCCTTTCTACTCGTTCTTCCTGCAGAGGAATATAGACATGGTCACTTCACAACTAAAAAGCTTCTCAGGATTCTAGAGTTTGTTAGACAAGATTTAAATTTTAAGCAGTCATATCTGATGCTGCTAATAGACATAAAAAACATATTTCATTTAGCTTGGCATGCTGGCCTCTCATGTGCAATATAATTAAATTAAACTTTCTTTGTGACAACATTCTTTTCATTTCCTATATTGTGAAAGAAGAAAATTCGAAATGAAATAGAAAAATCTGTTACAGATCTTAATCTTTATAGAGAGAGAGCTATTCAACAAAGTGTAATGAAGTTTGACCAATTCTACATTTAATGAACTTATTCAAAGTACAATAAACTTCTTCAAAGAAGAGGTCAAAATTATACCCATGGCAGACTTTTCCTCTTTTGATGCTATGCTCTCAGAATCATCATCACATCCTTCAGAATTTTTGCATTTACCTTACCAAACAACACAGTATTCAACATTTCATACTCATTGAAAGAGAAAACCTTAATTCTATAGCTGAAATTTATGCAAATGACGCCGTGACTGTGACTAAATCATAATTCATCAACACCATACAAAAATTACAATAAAAATGGACAACATTGAAAAATGGTGTTAAAAATTCAAAATAAATATAAGCATCCAAAAAAAAGTCACAAATTTTGCTAATAAAAAAGAAATGAGAAAAGTGCTTATCAGAACAAACATCTTATAAAACTGACTAACTCTCCACAATTTGTCAGAAATAAAGCCATAACTAAGGAAATAAAGCCATAACATAAAAAATTAAAAATGAAACATATTAGATCAGTATATTCTTCGCAATTTTTATTTCATAAAAAAGCAAAGTTTACCACTGTTGAAAACTTTATAAGCCAAATAGACAATTGAATGGTTTGTTCACTGGGCTTCAGTTTCAGTTGTTCGTATGTTCGATACACACTTTTAAGAGTGGATGCTCACAGTGGTTCCATAATCACTTCAGTTTCTAGGTTTTAGCATAGTCAGTTCCTATATTTCGTAAAAGCGACGATAGAGCGGGAGATAAATTATAAGTATAATGTTTTTAAATATCGACTGCTTTTGTTTACTGGATTCAATTATTATATTAGAATTTCTGATTAACGAAAATTTAGTTTATGCTCTATCACTCACTTTAACTCGATCATTTATTACTCATTTAATATATGTAACTTTGTTTCAATTTTATGAAAGTATTTATATTCACTAAAACGTTAGTAGACCGACAAAGTTAACTCTAATTCAATAATGGAATTCAACGGTGAAAAACTTATGTAAATGACTATAACATATTTTTTGTAGAATGTGTGATCATTATATGCTTAAAATTTTTATTTTTATAATATACTATAGCATTTACTTTTGTAATTTCGAAAATACTCCTATAATTAAAACAGTTTTTGTGTTTGTTGTATTAGATTGAGAATTTTATACATCTCTAGATGTATAAAAATTTACAAAATCTATTTTGAAAATTTATGCTGAATGATACTGTATTACCAACAAGTCTGCAACAAATTATTATTGGAATATTTTCTTATTCAGTTTTTCAGAATGACAATGACACAACTGAAACTTATAATGTTATGTTGTGGAATACTATACGGTTACAAATTTTCTACTATTTTGTTACGAACGGGTCGTGGCTTCTAGTGGGAAATATGTACCTGGTTTTTAAAGTAAAATGGTAAGTTGGAAAAATAATGACATCCGTTACTTATTAAAAGCAATTGCTTTAATTTTTCTTTCAAAATGTTGTTTAAACTATGCAATTAGATCAGCTTTTTTTACATCAATTAAAAAAATAAAATCGAATGAGGTGTGAAACCGTTAAGAATTCCCTTTAGTTACGAAGTCATTAAATATTGAAATTAGGCATTCCATCAGTCGTGTTTTAGTCCATTTCGATCGATAGAGTATTGGGAGAAACGTAAAGAGGTTCATTCTAATGAAAATAAAAAAATTTTCTAAAAAAAAAAAATTCAAATATCGGTTTTTTTAAAAAAATTATTTATAAACGCGGAAAGAAAGGCAGATCTGGCGATACGCACGTTCTTTCTAGCGGGAATTCATAGATGACAATTTTAAAATGAGATAAAAAAAAAAAAAAATCCACACGTATTTGGTTTTTGTAGCAACTACAGAGCCAAAATGCTGTGCATCGAGGTATAAGCAACTTTATCGAATGTTCATAGAAGTGGTAATTACGATATAAATTAATTTCAAATGCTGTTATCAAAATAAGACTTGACACACAGCCTGTGTGTTATGTTAACCTGGGATAAATATTCTGATATTAGTGTCATGACATTCCAAGTAGCCATTTTCTATTCAGGAAACACCGAAAAAAATTTGGTGGACAGAAGAAGTGTTTTATATTTAAATATTAAAACAATTTGTGGTTCCTTTGGTGGGATCATATATTTATGAAGCTTGTAATTTTATGTTATACAATTTATATCAACTTGATTTTCTTAAAAATTATTCTGTTGTTGTGACAAAAATCTGTATAGTTAAGTTAAAGTGGTCATATACTTATGGAGTTTGCATTTTATGCTGTATACAATAGTCCCCTCACCCGATAGGATGGTACTCTTGCTACGCGTTTTCATATTATGCTATTTCATATCCCCATATAACAAGTGTTTTCCCCCATTAAAAGCAGGGATTCTTCACACTATATTTCTATACAGGGAAATTTATAATGATTTGTTCAGAGTTCCCAATCAAAATATTTTGAGTACGGTTGCACATTGTGTTCTTATAACATAAAATAAAATAGTTTTATTAAATTTTTGTTTTTGGAGTTATTTATTTATTTGAAATTAGCTGTTTTTATTCACATGTGTATAAATTTTTCATTTAAAATGCTCTTAGTTTCATTTTAATAAAACGCAAAAATTTCGTTCATAATATAATTTTTTTCTTAATATTTGATTTAAACCTCCTTAAACGAGAAAAGTTAAACGTGAATAAATTATGTATAATCATTTATCCATAACGTGGTGTACGAGGTCACACAAGTGCGTTTTTCCAAGAATGCTAGTACAACGCGTTTTTCAATAATGCGGAACTAATCTACCTTGTTATAGGTAGGATTTCTGTATAGTGTCATTTATCAAGCTGATTTTTAGCATACTACTTTATATATATATATATATATATATATATATATATATATATATATATATATATATATATATATATATATATATATATATATATATATAGTTATTGAAAAAATTTGTCATGTAAGAGATAATTTTGTACATTTGGAGATAGTAATTTAATTCCATATAACTATATTTTTTCTGGTATGTTGTAATTATAATAGTTTGTTATATATATAATCCATTAAAATGATCGTTATATATCTGGAACTAGGTTTTATGGTATATAATATTAGATATTGTCCTGATTTCTAATATACAACTTATTGCTGTCCTGCAGGTACAAGTGCTATGTATTCTGGTACACTGAACGCGACATTCAGACCTGCACGGTCGGGATTCTGTAAAAGTGTCATGGAAACCTGTAAGAAAAAAGGACGGCTCGAGTCGTGTCCAGCGACACGAGGGGTGAGAGATCGGCCAAAAGGTGTGGCGAGTTTAAAAAACGAAACCGCGTTGTGGCCGGTGGGCCAGAAAGAAAAGAAAACGGTGGAAATCGGGTTGTTTTATGTAGATGTTGTCGCTGAAATGTAGGTCGCTTCTCCTCGGCTGTCATCTCGGAGTCAGAGCCGATCCGACGTTCAGCTGAGAGCGAAGTCGTGTCCTTGGGGGCAACAACAAGAAGAAGACGCGGAAGTGATCATGGGGTAAGTCCTCGTTTTTTCTCTGCTTCTGCACACTCATCCTTCCTGCAGCACTCGCTCCTGCAAATAAACACTTTCGCTATCGATTCAGCGGCTGCTGGAATATTCTGGGAAGCATTAAAAAAAAAATCTGTGAAAATACCTTTAATTATTGTTAAATTTATGGAAAATATTTATTTTGTTTGATTAAATAAATATTTTACTTTTAATAAACCCATTTTAAACTGATTATGAGCATTTTTTAGGAAATATAAAGTTTCTACGACATGTTTCTTAAAAGAAAGAGCTTAAAATAAAGAATAAGTTTAAATTGTTGAGACACATATTTAAGGTTTTGGAAACATAAAATTATCGTTCAGGATAAGATATCTAAGATATGTAGCGTAGGGTATATGTAAGTAAAATTTCAGCAAAACAGAAATAATAGAATTAACTGCTTTAAAATTGGGAAATATACACAATGCGGTCATTAGACATAGCAGTTATTTTATTTATTCATCAAATGCTATTAATATTTAATATTTTTAAAAACATTAAAAAAACTTTGAGAAACATTTATAAATTATTAAACTTCTGGAAAACAACAGTTTTATGTAATATTTATGAAATATCCTTCTATAAAAAGATGTTTTTTTTATATATAAAATGCATTCATGGACATTAGAGGTGTTATTCCTTTTTCAAATGCTTTTAATTTATTTAAATAATTAAAAATATTTTTGAGATCTACAGTTATTAAACAAAATTATCTAAGTTTTGGAGCACAAAATAATTCTAGTTTATATACTACCTGCGATATTGAATTCTGAGAAATATATATAACAGTATTTTACAACAAATTAATAAATGGTATCACAGTTATATTATATACACCCACCATTCTATTCATTCTTTAAATGGTAGCTATATTTAAACTTTAAAGAAGATATTTAAGTTTTTTCTGTGGGTAACCACCATGTAAAATTAATAAAATTCTAGGAAAGAAAACTAAGTGTAGGTATATGTAATATCTAAGAATTATAAATCTAAAAGAAGGATATTTTTCCATAATATGAATACATAGACATCAGAGATCATTTCAGTCATTTTATTCATTTTCCAGGTGATAACAATATCCAAATTAAAGAAAAATATTTAAAAAATATACTAAAAATAATTAAACGAAAACAATTTCGACTGCTTTAGTTACTGCATAAAGTCATCAAAGTTCTAACACTCTGATAACTTTATGCAGTAATTAAAGCACTCTTACAAATAAAGCAGTAAAACATTATTGTAAAATAAGTCAATATAATATCCATAATTTCAATTTTTTGGAGTACAGTAGTATTTTCCAAATAAATAAATTCATAAACATCAGCTATATTATAAACGTGACATTTTATTCATTTTCAAATGCTAACAATATTTAAATTATTAAAAAAGATATTTCACAGATTTTTTAGAACTATAATGATTACATAAATATATCACAATTCCAGGATAACTATGCAAGATTATATAATTTCTGTAAAAAATAATTCAGCAACATCAAGTAATTTATAAGTAGATACAATCGTGGACATTAGGGATGTTAAAAACATATCAACTACTTTATTCAATAATTAAATGAAAAGGATATTTTCAAAGAAATATAAATTATTAATTAGAAAAAAATATTGATTCTACAATAATTTAAATAATACAAGTTCCAGAGTTCCAGTTTCTAGTAACTGTTGCAGAGAGAAAGAATAAAGATAATGAAGTGAAATTTATATCTCCTCTTATATTATTAAATGTTAACTATTAGATTGCTAGTTATTATAGTTAATTAATTATAATATTACTATAAAATACATAAAATATTTATTAGGTCATATAAACTATTCAAAAAGTCATAAACTAACCATTTATGGTGACAAAAATTCCTAAACCTTATTTTTAACTGTTCTATACCTAAATTGGTGTTGATACCTTTGGATTGTTAAGGAATATATGTTCGGTATTCATATTCAAAATATTTAAAGTAGAAAATATTACTCACTACATGTGACACCGCGTAATGAATAGCCTAACAGCGCAAACTGCTAAATATCTACTACATGTGACACCGCGTAATGAATAGTCTAACAGCGCAAACTGCTAAATATCTTTCTGAACATCCACCGGGATTTGATTTCATGAAGAATTTTTGAGCGATAAAGAGTCATATAACTGTATCCCAAAGAAGAAAACCCGGAATACCCTTTGATACTAACTTCAAACAAAAAAATACAATGACAGTTGGGACGTTCCATTCTGGATTGTTCAGGTTTAACGAGCCACGGAAAATCCTTTTATCGATGTCATATTAGGCAAACATTTAGATAGTTTATTTTGCTCATGACCTTTCTAGAATTGTAATAAAATTATTTATAATTTGTGGAAATTAAAAACTTTATTAAAAATATATCAATTAGCTTAAAATCTTTGCATAGTGTGACTTCTTAGTAAAGTGAAAATCTTTGTATAGTGTACGGTTTTGCATTTTGACAATTTGTAGTTAATTAGGAAATCCCTAATAAGTTTCCAATTATCTGGTATTTTTGACATCATATAATAGTTACTAGAACAACTGAAAACTATCCCAAGTACATCCTTCTGAAATTACTTTTCATAAAAACAATTCTCAAAAAGCATTTGACAACGTGATGTAGAAACGCGGCACCCGTTGCTCAGTACTGGTGAAATATTAAAATTCAGAATCTCCTTCTCCGACGAGAACGAATTGAAGCAGAGGAGTGCTTAGGAGACGTTCTAGTATTAAGCATTTTATTGAAAATTTGTTATTTGCGTATGTTGGCTGGGCTAAGGAATAGCGGGAATTCTATCTATGCTTACATAATATTCAAAGAATAGAAAATGGAATGCTACAAATTAGAATATCAAGAGATGTATAAGTCCATCCAAAAAGCACTCATGGTGGTTTGTTTCATCCAGGAATTATTCTTATTTTTAATACGAAGTTCAGGACTTCACACAAGGACTTTGTCAAGGAATTTTTTCAATGAACCTTATAATCAAATAAGAAAATATATCCATGAGGTTCAAACAATAATTTTTAACTACTTGGGGATTAATTGATTAATAATTCCTTTTCAAAGACTTGCTAAGTTAGCTTTAGTATCAACCAACCAAATTTTATGTAAATCCAATTACAGAAAGTCAAGTATTTAAGGCTTTTCTCCTTTAACTACATTTTAAGTTCTCCTTTTAAGCCATATTTGCTATCAGAATTACAGAAGATTCTTGAATTAAATTTTACTTTTAAGAATTTTTTAAAACTATGATAAAATTAATTTAATTTGTTTCTTAAACCTGCATTGAAAATATGTACATTTAACTTAATAGAAAAGATTATCTACTCAAATGAATAATATTTGAATAACATTTATAAGCCTTTATCTTAATTTCAGAATGTGTTTGTTACATTTAATTTGCAATCATTTTATAGACAGTTTATTTTTTTCGTTTCTTAAATTAGAACTTTTAATCTAAGGATATAACTTTTATGCTTATGAAGTGATAATCTTTATAAGGCAATTATTAGGTCTTAAAAAATTAACACCACAAAAAATTTCTAATTCGCAAATATCTCTTTTATATATTTTATAATTTAATTTTTAAAAATTAAGTTTCCCAGATTCTCAAGTTCAGTCAGCCAGGTAAAATAGTCTTTTTTTAAATCTTTAAAAGATAATCCATTCTTTACGCAGTCCACATGAGATATTATAAATCCTTTATGCGATCAAATATAATTTTATTGTTATAAAAATAAAGACTTTTTCAATTATTCAGTATCTTGCTTTGCATTGAATATTTTGGCAGTAAAATAATGCAAAATAAATATTCACATATTAAATCGAATCTATATTTTGATGGGGATGTGTGTTGATGTATTCTAAATTTGCAGTTTTTAATGTTGTATATATATATATATATATATATATATATATATATATATATATATATATATATATATATATATATATATATATATATATATATATATATATAGACTCAATGAATTAGAATAATGGGGGAAACTGAACTGCATAGTCGACTGCCTAGAAACTGGATATGTTATAAGTCTTCTTCTAAGCATCCATTTCCTTACGAAAGAATTTTTCAAAGATAGTGGTCCGTATTCCCATCTCTCAAGAGCGAGAAACCACAAAATTCCCAACTACGTATCTTGACAGACATATATGAAGAAACGTAACATTCGACTCCAGTTGTTCAACTTGTCTAGGATTGAACTCGGAATCCTCCATTCTAAAGGCGGTTCTATTATTAACCTATGATGAGTATTTTTGATAATCTTAAAATTTAGGCAACGCTGCTTTTTAATAATATTTTGCATCAAATGCCTATGAATTCAGTGAATCCTCAGTTCCATTTTTGTGGAGACCCCTTTACCATTTAAAAAATTTGACTTCTGACTACTCTATTTATAGTGCCTCACGAACTTTTTATGTAAAGGAAGAATAGGTCTTTTATAATAAGGACTCAAAAATCACGTAGAAGGAGCTCAGATTTGGTCTACCTCAGCTGCAGAAGTATCACTTCTCTTAGAGGACATTTTGGGTATGGTTTACTTTAATCCCAGCTGCTATTAGTGCACACGCCGGATCATCACCTAGGTCGAGAATAAATCTTGCGACCCTCCAGTTATGAGAACAACTCATTTCTCCATCAGGTTACTTCACTAAGAATTTGATTAGATAAATGGAATTCTTTTAAATAAATTGAATTATATAGTTTTCTGTTCTATGTAACTCGCAAAACTGATATTACCTTTTCTGAAATTTGCACAGTTAAAGTAATAAATTACATAACATCTTTTTAATTTCCATAGAATTTGTAAAAGAATTGATATTAGTACGTAGGACTCTGATAGGAGTTTTATCTTGCCGTTTTTTTTCCCTCAAAGTTTAGTGCATGTGCATTAAGTGAATCAATATTTTCTTTATATTAAGATTATCTAATACTATTTTCCGTTTGTCACAGATAAATGTGTTTATTGAGTTACACTAATTTTTCTTATTGACTACTGATTAAATAAAGATAATTATTTTTTTTTTAATTATGTAACAGCTTACACAAAAACTGTATTAAAATTTTAAAGTTTCAATTTTGAAAAGGATGTTTCGGTAGTGTTTAATTATAACTTCATGAAAATAAAAATAAAACATAATACCTTTAATTGATAAGTGAGTTTTAAATTATATTTTATAAATTTTCATTTATATTATTTTATATTTGGTTCAATAAATTTACAGTTGCCACCTTACTCACTGCATGATTACTCAGTTTATATTTTAAAATAAAAATAAAAATGTACCGAAACATTGACGATACTGCCATTTTAGAAAGAGGGTTTTCTTTGAAAAAATCACTTTTGTTATTTTTCTGATATAGTATACCGAAATAAACAAAAGCATCAAAGGAATTAAAACTCTTTTTTGGCTGAAGTTTCTGCTTAAAAGAAAAAAACATAAAATTCTAAATTAAACTCAGAAAAGTATACGTATTACAAATTAATTTAAATAGAAGCGCCTGAAAACAATATTTTGCTTTCTCACATAAAAACAAGATACTAGATACTAAATCGAATGAGGTATAGAGTGCTTGAAAACTCTACTTAGTTACGAAGTTATTAAAGTTTGAAATCGGAACTCCTGTCATAAGTGTTTCAAAGCATTTCTACGGGACGATGCATTGGAAAAAGCGAAAACATATTCGCTGCAGAGAGTAAAATATTATTATTTTTTTTAAAATGAAAATATATCATGTTTTTTTTTTTTTTTTTAAAGTTAGAGGTGAGAGAGTAGAAAAAAGATGAGATCAAATGTCATAAATATTTTTTCTACTTCCAATTATAATTCATACACATCAATTTCACAAGAAGGAAGATAACATCATACATTTCTTACTTGAAGCGAGATGAATACTGGAGCAAAATGTTACATTTCTCAAATTAATTATATCGGGGCATAAGCAACTTTGCAGGAAGTTTAAATTAGTGTTAATTATTTTTTTTAATTTTTACAAACGTTATACTTAAAATTTCAAAATAAAAAGAATTTTTTATTTTAAGTTAGCCAGAAACTTTAGTCCTGACACAAGTTTCATTCCATTCCATGCGACCATTTTCAGTTTAGCCCCTAAAAAGAATTTGTTGAATAAACAGAATAAGAATTCTATTTATTTAAATAAAAAAAAAATACGAGGAAATATTTAAAAATCAATTATATTTATGATAAGAGGAGTTACTTGATTATTTTTGCATATATAAAAAGGGAGGGGGGTAAATTAAAACCAAAAATGAGTTTACTTAAATGGCCTATTACTTAGCATTTGGCATTTCACTTCAAAAGATTGTTGGTTCAATTCTCTCTTCGCATGAGAATGTGTTTGGTCATTCGAAATCTACTTAAAGCTATGAAAACCATTTAAATTATGCCTGTTAGGTGAAATGTGATGAAGAAACAACAGTGCCCCAAGCAAATTAAACAGTAGAGTACAATTCTGTCACTAAGCCACGGAGTATCATTTTAAGAACCCATAAACGTCATTACTGTCTTATTTTGTCATCCGGCTTGATGTGGTGGGGTGCCCACTACATTGGATCAAATTGTCGAAAGCTTAGCTCACCTGTTGATTGTAATACGAATAATGCTCGTTTGTTACAGAATGATTAAAGTTTATTAAAGCATATTTGATCAAAATATTTTGATAATTCTAGTTTTTAAATACCGTTTCCTTTTTGCAGGATAATTGATAATTTACCTATCAATGAAATGATATGCTTTTGTTTTCGTGATGCTCGTTTAAATTTTAACACAAAGTTTGCACATAAAAATTGTATTCTTTTAATACAGCTGCATTATTATGCAATGGCTAACCATTATAATAATGAGACAGTAAACAAGAATTAACCGAGCAAGAAGGAAGACAATAAACACATCCATTTCAAATTGAACAACGCCTTTGATTTACCTACTTATCCATAGATCATTCAGGCTAATGACACGATCAGAGGTCAGCAGATTTTTTTTTTCTAATTTCTCCCCTCCTATTTAAGATGTATTTTATTTCAAATAAAAAAGAGCATTGCATCATCGCTTCAGATAGCCGACAACCACTTAATCGAAATCTTTATTAATAATCCACTGCATTAATAGTAAACAAATATCGAAAGTTTTTAATGTACTGTTTATCATTTTGTTAAGTATTTAATCTGCGCTTATTTGATTTAAACTTATCTAGTAAATATTATACCAACTCAGGAACATTTAATATGATTCATTCCCATTTAGTAAATTTTGTATATGTTGAATCTTTTAGGATTTATTTCAATACAGTAAATTTTACTTAGATTGATAGAAAATTTTACTTGATTTAACTCCCAACGAGTAACTTTTTCACAATTTATTTTCCTTGTATAAATCTTACGTGCACTGAAAAAATCTTACTCAATTTTTATCCACATCAAGAAAATCTTAAACACGTAACATTTATTAATTTTTTTTTATCAGATAAATATTAACATGTTTTTATTTAAAAATTAAATGCACGTTTTACTGAGTGATTGAATGAAACAGTGACCTTCCTTTTCCTGTTTATAACATTTTATTATGTAAAGTTATGATCAAGAATAATATGATGTTAAAAAAAAGCATCGCGAGGTTGGGGTAAAAGCATTTAACGGTTACAGTGAAAGTTTCAGAAGGAAAACGAGAAACATTCAAACAAAAAAGAATACAATGAAACTGCTCCTTCAAGAGAAAAATATAGAAGCCTCTTGATGGTGCATATCATACTATAAAAATATTTATTTCTAAAATTGTGTGTGTGTGTGTAAAGAAAACATAATAGAATAAATTTCATACCTCTAAAAAAAATTTAACATTGAGATAAAAGTTTTTCGGAACGGGAATTTTCAGGCCGAACCCCTCTAGTTGCTATTTAATAATGTGAGCAGGGTATCACATTTCTCTTTTTGCATGTTCATCTGTCGGAGTGGGTGCGTGCTTGGGGGTTTTCTATTTTTTCTTGCAGCATATGAATACACATCACATTATATATGAGAATCCTCAGAGAAAGCAACTTGGCGTGATCAAGAAACCTAACTGCAGCTTTTAGTTCCATTTACAAGGTTTAATCTAGTTTGGAAAGGTAGAATTATCGTTACCTAAAGGTAATAAAATCAATATTTGATCCAGCCGAAGACCATCGTTTTGAAAGAGCCTATTTTTTGTAAAATATGCTATAGGTTTCAATGTCCTTGATATAATAACATAGTATGAAATGAGAAACAGAGTAACCACTTGTGTGTCGATTATGTCACCTGACAACAGTTCAAAATGGTGAAGTGTTTTGCTCTATTAAAAAAATTCGTTTAATAGAAATAAAAAGTTGAGTACATATCGCAATAGCCTAACTTAAAACAATTTAATCATAGAAAAAAATATTGAACATAATTTATGTATCTATGAATTAAAGCTATAAAAATTTCTTCCTTTAGAAAAAACTGTTATCATTTTATCTTAGCTTATTAATAAGTCACAGTTGTTTGATATAGGTCAATTTATCCCCTAAATGTTTTTCAAAACTATCTAAAAATTTATTGATATTGATCAGTTTTTGTTGAATGTTTTAAAATTTCAAGTTAAATATAAAAATTTGATAAAACAAATTATACTGACGAATTCTGTTCTGGCCAAGATGTATCTTATGATGATAAAACGAACAATCCCAATATAACTTGAGAATAAGAGGAAGCGATTAAATAATAATGCTATACTAAAATGTTTTATTATAATAATCAGCATTTCATTCTAATTTACGCTTAATTCAGTTTTCATAAACTGAATTTAAAAAATAGTTTAAGGAATTTAAGATGTTCACGAATTTTATAACCTAACTTAATTTGAATATATATTTTTTCTCTTTTCAAAGTAGTCTTTTTAAAATCTTACACATCGTAGAAAATTTTATATATTCCTAAATTTAAAAAAAAAAAATCTTTTTTTAAAAAAAATATTTTAAATAAGACTTATTGAAATATTAATTTTTTTAAATAACTTTTCCTATGTTTCCACTCTGTATAAAATAAAACCTACCGAAAAACATATCCTAAAATAATATTTTTTTACTATGCCCTTAGTAAGAGATTCTTTTGAAATAAGAATTATCTAATGTTTATTTGTAAAATCAGATTTGTTCATAATGGATACGTTACCTGCGGCTACAAAAAAATTTCAAAAATATGCTTCTTATATTTAATATAAATTTAAGCATACCTTAAATAACAATTAAATATTCATAAAATATACAAGTTCTTTTTATGATAGCTCTTTTTGTTATATCATGCGTAAGACAATAAAATGAATAAACTATTTTAAATTAATACATTCACTTTGATTACTGTTGGCAACTAGTAAATAATCCTACTTTTTAATCATTATGCTGATGGCAATTCCAAGAAGAAAAAAAATAGAGTTATTCAGGAATCTTTTATTTTGACCTTTAAGATTGTACTTGTAACAACTCGTACATTATATCTTTTTAATAATATAATAAGAAATAGTCACTATTTGATAGCTGAAAAAGTAGAATTTCAACTATCAGGAGATAGGATTATTGATTTCTTATATGCGAAATATAATTATTATTTTGAAAAGAACATTTTGTAAAATATAGCGTACGTGAGAAATTACTAAGCAACAGGTATTTTATCAGAGTACACACAATGTCCTACTTCCAATTCATTAAATAACACCATTAGATAGAGGTTCTCATTGAACGCGTGCATCAGAATTGATATTCCGTAATTCCGCGAGTCAGCATGTTTACTGGAAGCAATATTGCTTCACAAGTGAAAGTTATTTTTAAGTACTTAAGCGATTAAATAAGTAATTGCACTCATTTGAAGAACAAGTTTAAAACAAGTAAGAAACCATTAACGCTAGCTTGTTAGATATCGTATTTAGGAAAAATTGAGTTAAAAATAAACTCTGTTTAAGTAAAGGAGTGTCATAAGCATCAAGTATTAGCATAATCATCATTCATCCTGGTGAACACGATTAAATATGTTGAATTAGAGCATCTTGTGAATATTTTTGTGCGGCTTTAAATGAAGTTTCTAGAACGAATCATAATATCAGTGCATGTAGTTCTTATCTTGTAACTGTAAAATGTTTAATAGAATTTATTGATAAAATATATTGTTCCATAAAGTTTAATGAGTGTAATGGAGAATTTTAGACCTTATTCTTTCTATTTCTTTATTTTAACGTAACTTAATTTTGCTCTATTATAAGTAAAATATGATTCAAATTTTCAGTAGCATATACTATAAAAATGGAAGGAATTGAACTACGTGAATGTGGTTGGCGACAAACTGATTCGCACAAAAAGGGATAAATTTTAATACAAAAATTACTTTGATTAATTTTCTGCCAATACATATTGAAATCAAAAATATCACTTAGATTTATTAGAATTCAGGAAAATGCTTACAAGCATATTACAACAGTAACTATTCCATGGAATCACCAGCACAAAAGTTTATACTTTATTATCAAGTAAAAACATTATTATTTGCAGCATACTCAGGTGGATTCAGAAGATTGTATGGCCCATGGAGTCCTTTAACTCTATTAAAGAAACGTGTTGATCAGTAACAGCTTAAAGGGAGATCCAACATGAAATGGCGTCCATCTTACTTGAATGTTAATGTGTGAAGAAAATTATGCTTTAAAAAGTATGGCGTCACTTTCGTCTGCATTAACTGGGGGCATCTTCTCATTTGCTTTTACACAGAATTCTTCAAAGAGAGAAAACAACACACAATATTAGACGCTGCGAAGTCTCTCAAAATTGTCACATGTGGGGAAAGTACCAATTTTAAGTAAGCATGCAAATTACAGGTTTTGTCAGATGTATGGAATGAAAAATGAGCCTTATCAGTCCAAAAAATGCTTTTATTATGAATTTCCAGCAATTTGTTTGAAATCCTTCTTTCCCTCTTTGCGAGAAATCAATTTTATGCCAGCTGATATATTCTGTTGGATTGATTGTAATATATTGAAGTATAAATGGCATACATCATAAAGGTTACGGAATATCGATGTCTTCAGTATGTATGTGACTCATGTCTTTTCTCGTGTTTCACTTACCATATTTGTGTACTGTTTCAAATATCAACTTGCAAAACCACGACTGAGGTACGGAACTTTGATAAGTGTACTTCAGAGTTAAGACGTGATCACAAAATCGTCCAATTTCATCAAAACTTAAGAGATAGAACAGTCCAATAATAGATATTTGGCTCTACTAATACCAGCATTACAGTGGGAAACTTACATACATGCCAGTCACATTATTTACAGCTTGTGAGCTGTAAGTCGCACACTCAACTTTTCACAGAACTTTGATTTGCATAGTGACAGTGATTTCAATACTTGAAACTTCGGGCGAACGAGGAAAATTGGAATCAAGCATTTTTTTCTCCTCATAAAAAATTATCTTTCGTTTCAAATCAGTTTGTTGCTATCCACATTTTGAATGTGGATAGCAACAAACTGTATTCCGATTTCTACCTCTTTTATAAATTTTTATAAAATTATGGGGCTGCCTATAATAAAGTGCTTATGAAACTGTTGTGGTAGAATGGGGGTATCTTTGTTATACAAATCTAAAGAGATACAGATTCAAAACACTTTACGTTTGCATAATAACCAAAGATGGATGTCGATTTTTTGTTTTATGCATGAAACTCTTTGGGGCAGGTGATAAGAGAGTTTTATTCATTCTCATCCTTGTTATATATGATACATGTCGTGTTATTTATGAAGTCTTCTAGAAAGCAGTCGGTAGTAAATGCTCACGTACTTTACCACAGTTTTAACTCTGGAGATATTAAAGTTTGTGCATGTGGATGTGAGTATATAACTTTTTCATTTTTAACTTTAGATCTTTTTTTACATTCTTAGTGTAGTATTAAGGAAGCTCTAGAAAAAAATTTTATCTAAAAGGGAGAAAGGTTCATATCTGCAATATATCTCAGCTGTTGATACTTTGCGAAAACTTATGTATTTAAATACTAAATAGTTATATATTTAAAAATTTTATTTGTATTGATTTTTTTAAACAATATAGTTTGTTAAACTCTAATCTCTTAATTTTCTAAATTTTACACAAGATTAGTGGGAAGAAAGTGAATAAAAATATAGTGTAAGTTTATTAATATATTTTTCTTCTATGACGTCATCTCTAGAAAATTTCAAGTAAAATTAAAAGAAGAAATATCTAATAAATTATTTACAAACCGTCACATTTTACTGAAGTTGTGAATTCAGTTTCGTCTTTATCTTACTCAAATTATATATGTGCATTGTTCTTTTTATCTCATTAAAAATTCCTTCACTCAATTTGTTTTCTAATGCACACATTTAGGATTTAAACTACAAGAAGGTATAAACAAATCAAATGGAAAGAATACCATTAATCTAGATGTCTTTAAAAAGTCATGAATAGACACTTGTCATATTAAATTAATCTTGTTAAAAAGTGCATTTTAATAAAGTAATGTTCTATTTATTTATGAAAAGGAATACTATAGGGTTTAAGAAGATTTAACATATGTAGTTATGCTTAATTAGATTCTGTTAAATTATAATGCACTTTCCCATGCCTATTTCTTCCGACTAAAGCCGCTCCACAATGTGCTAAAATCAGCTTATTGGATTTGCTCCACAAAACCAACAAGCTGATTTTAGCACATTTTAGGTGAGGTAGTCGGTACTTGAGTTAACACCTTCTCAACGCCACACAAACATAGGAGCTTTGTAATTTAAAAATAATGTTTAACGGACATAGGCCTCTCAGCATATTCATTAACCTTTAGGGCATGCATCTATAAGCCTACTGGTCAATTAGCCTACTGGCAAGCGGAAGATATAAGTACAGTTTTTAAACTTTTTTATTACATTCTCTGATTTCGAGACTTAAATAATCTAAATTATATTAACTGTTTGCATATTTTTGTAATTTAGATATAGTTGCTTAGGAAGATACTTTGGAATACATATATGATTTTGTTTCACTATCATAGATATTTGAACTTACCCTCATCTGTCCTACGAATCCAGTAAAGGGACTTTCAATTAGAGAGAATTTTTAACATGCATATATTCTTGGCATGATTGTTTTTTGTTGGATTAAGTACGAGTCCACCATCTTTTTTTTACCATTCTAATCAACTGTAACATAAACTTATTTACAGTGAGCTGTTTTGTTTGTAGCTCTAAGATTATTTTTCTCTCATAAAAAGTAGTTCAATTTTAATTAACAAATGGATTCCGATAGAACACGTGGATGGAATCAGATGTCCTTTTAAATAGTGGAGAGTTTTGGGACTAAGGTATGTCTAACTACAAATATACTCGTATCCATAAATTAAGAATAATGCAAGTTCAGGTAAAGAAAGAGACACAGAAGCAAAACAAATGTGACTTATTTTTAAAACCTCTTTATTAAATAAAAGGTAAAAAACAAAAAAGATACTATATGTTTGACATCATTAATGATGTCAAATATATAGCATAAAAATTGTGATTTTTACTCCCTGGAGCAAATTTCAATAAAGAACCTATTTACAAAAACCAATATAATATTGTTGATATGATAGTTAATACATAGTATGCTCCCCAGACGATGCCATACAGGCTGTACAACGCCTAGGCATACTAAGTATATCAAAATATCGATCTGATCTTGGGGAATATTACACCATTCATCAAGCAATGCTCTCCGAAGTTCCGGTAGGCATGTGGGAGGTGTTTGATGGGTTGCAATTCGTCAGCCAAGCATGTCCCACACATGCTTTATTGGATTCAAGATTGGTGAGTAAGCTGGTCAGTCCATATGGGTGATATCTTCCGATTGAAGGCATTCATCTACAATGTTTGCTCGGTGAGGACGGGCGTTGTCATTCATAAACAGAAATTCTGCGTACATGGCACCCCGAAACAAACGTATATGTTGCTACAGAATGACATCCCTGTCACAGTTACATTCTGAACATGCAGGTTAGTTCTGGAACCCAGAGTAATTCCCCTCCAAATGAGCAATCCTGCACCACCGTAACGGTGTCGTTCATTGGAGTTCTCTTGGTGGTAACGGGTACCCCGTGCTCTCCATATGAAAGTCCGGTGAGAATCAGACTGAAAGCTAAACCTGGACTCGTCGGAAAACATTACATAAGACCACTGTTGTGGTACTCATAGTGCATGTTTTCTACTCCAGGCTAACCCCAGGTGATAGTAAGTTGCGGTAAGTGGAACTCATCTGACAGCCCTACGAGCATATAGAACAATGTGGCCTAAGCTTCTGTACACGTCTGCCTTGAAACTATCGTACCGGTAATTGAAGAGAGATGACGAGACAAGTCTGATGCTGTGCTCCGTTTGATTATTTTGGCAGTAACTGACAAATACCGATCTACATTCGGCGTTGTAACTTAAGGGAGGGGGACCTTGCTGTAATATCTACTCGCATTACCATCATCTTGGAACTGTTTCCAAAGCTTGGAGATGACACTCTGGGCGATTCCAAGTTCCGCGGATTCTTCCAGTTCGGTACGTCCACATTCCAAACGGCCGATAATTCTATCACGAAAAACATCATCCAAATGTTTCCGTTGAGACATAACTATGCGGTTATTACAGTGAAAGGATAATTCAGAAATTTAAAGCGCTTGCGAACAATTTTACTTCTTTGCAATCATTTCTTATATACCCCTCTCTTACACTCTCGTCATTGTGACGTATTATTGACGCTATCTGGTAGTTTTTTGTAATTTGCATATTACTCTTCAAGATGTATGTGATACTTCTACATGTGAAAGATATTTTTATTTTAGTGTTCAATTTCTGTATGATTCCGAATTATCTTTAATTTATGGACACATGAGTATACCATAATAAAAAATGAATGACATGAAATCATCTTAGAAATTTCAGAGTAGCAATAAAAAATGTCTAAATATTTAAAATATATATATATATATATATATATATATATATATATATATATATATATATATATATATATTTATAATATTTATATATTTTACATTCCTCTTGGATCGTACTAATTGGGAACAACAATACAAAATCTTAATGGAATTCTCAATAGATTTTTTATGAACTGGAGGGTTATGACTTAAGAATTTACTTCTGATTTTGTTAAGCGGCCATGGATGCGTGTTTAAAATGAGTTGTTCTAGGATTCAGATCTACCTTCTGAATCCTAAAACAACGCTCTATATTATATCTACCCTTTCAAGGGACATATGAATATTAAATTTCCATGGAATTTAATATTCCTCTAGTGCTATGGAAAAGACCGCTTGCTCATGGGAAAAATTTATCAACATTTTGGCACTGTAATAAGTAACGCTCTCCTCTTCATCTCCAAAGTTCATTGGCTCTGGACTCCTACTTCGGATATACATGTTTTTAACAATATGAATTCCATTTTCAACCATTTTATCAAGTCGAATAAACCTTCCTGTGCTTAAGGGACAAGCGCAAAAATTTAAAGGACCTATCCAACATATCAATGCAGATACTTAAATCTCACACTTTTTCTGGGAATTTTTATACAACTAATAAATGTATAACACACAATATTTATTGAGACTGAAGTGAACTATTGAAGAAATTCATTGCTCTCGTATCTGGAATATAGCTAAATCAATCATTTAACAATCTGTATACATTCGCATTGAAGAAGGCTTTGCACGTTTAAAATTCCACAGAATTCAATGTCTTAATGTTGTGTAGAATAATAAATAGGACACCGATAATTTTGTGTGGAATAATGAACTTCACACAACATTAAGACACAAGAAATGGTATACTATTAAAATTCAACGTCTTAATGTTGTGTGGAATAATGAATAGGATACCATTTCTAATGTCTATTAGAATTCAATGTCTTAATGTTGTGTGGAATAATCAATAGGATACCATTTCTGGTGTCTATTATTATACTTTTAACTTACTTCAAATGTGAAGTATAAGTGGGTGTTGAGGGACGTCTGTCGGCTGAAATATGCAGAGGAAAACTTATCGCAAAAGTCTAATCGAATTTTACATGGTGGTGAACACGAAAAGTAAGGAGAGACAAAAGGTGACTGTTCTAGTTAAAGTCAACAGAATGTCAAGTTAAATCCCCAATATTATCCTTTTTCGTGATATTTCTTCTCTAATATGAAAACATATGTAAGCCAACCTATTTCAAATCTGGTCTTAGAATTCAAGCAAATAATTAGAAACCAACAGAAGTCAGAAATGTATTCAAAATTCTAATAAAGAAGTTTTAAGAAAATTTTAATTGCATTTAGTTTGCTATGCTTAGTAAAAGTACATTTACATTTTAATTGTAAATTTATCAGTTTCATGTTTAAGTCTGAGTGTTATATTTAAGATGTTGCAAACTTTGAAAAATGATAGGATTACTCAGTCAACTCGGAATCTGACTGAAATACTGGATCAGAAATATATTCTTGATGCGGGGAAGAGCATTTAACAGCAGTGATGAGCGTATTTGATTCAAAGTTTTATTTCACAAGCATCCACAGTTATTGTAAAAATGACTTAACGCATGAGATTGAGAAGGAGTTCTGTGTGATAAAAATATGAAACACGAGAAAGGATACAATATAGGAGGGAAGAAGATGTTTATTATTCGCTATTCATAAAACATAAAAACAAAAAGGAACATCATCTGAAATCAAATGAGTTATTTGAATTATTCATCCTTCCATATAATATAGGCACTCCCACATTGCTTCATGAAATTAGAAACATTCTGAAACATTCAAAGAGTATTTTTAGATTTCCTTGACAGTTACAGCGAAGGATGCTATAAGGTTCTAAACTATAAGAATAGGTCATCATAGGCAAGAGATTTTATACACTTTCAAAAGAAATGTAGGTGTCTTAGCAGCCCAAATAGGTTTTACATGTGCGTTTCGTCAATTATGATTATATTAATTTATATCGTGATAAACACTTCATCTGGGAACCACGAGAAGCTTACTTCTTCAAATACCAATGTGAAAAAATTAAGGTTGAAAAATCAATTTCATTCAGTAATTGGATATGCTAATGTATGGATGTTGTCATTGGTATTTAGAATCCGCCAGAAACCGTTGCATGTAATCCACATTTTATCCACCATATTTCTTACATTATCTTCTTTTTTAAACCCTCCAGATACTCCTATTGTCCTGAGAAATGTCAAACTCCTTCTAAAACGGGTTATGCATCACCAGCGAAAACTTTATTACAAAGAGAATGCAGTTGATGCCTCTTGCAGGACCCTGCTGACCTCATGTATCTTCAGAGATCTACCTAGATCTATAGGGGTCTCCTACTTCGGGTTACTTACTGGGCATGATTTTCTCCAGAAACATCTATATCACACAGGGCTTGTGGATTCACCCAACTGTATTTTATGTAGGGAACATGTTGACATGGATGGCAAGCATCTTTGGAAATGTTCTGACCTCCAGGAAGCCCGCTCTTCTTCACATTTCAAGACGCTCTCCACTACTGGAGATACTTCTTTTCTTTATTGGACTGCAAGACTTATTATACTCGAAAGAGCCAACATAAGGACGTAATAAAAAAAATTAAAAAAAAAACTTTTTACATTATTATTGAGTGTTATCTATCAGATCTGGAACAATTTTATATTTGATTATAGTATATACCGATAGGGCTATTGGACGTGGTATCACGAAAGCAAATGCTGTCACATAATTACTGAAGTAGATGCACAAACATGGCATGGGCGGAATTAATTTCAGTTAGTACTTTTGGGTGTACAACCTTTGAATGGTTGTATTAAAGTTTGTAGTTCCGCATGCCAGAGTTTTCGATGTGTTACTATCGTTGTTAACCTACAAAATCTCTGTGTTTGAAACTTCATTATAGTGCAAGTCCTTCTTATCATAAAGTCCCGTTGGTGAGTAACTCAACTCTGCAATGAGTCTTGATCTCTTAATATTATTTCTAGAAAATTTGCCAAGAAAGCTATTTGTATTATCCATTGGTACTACTTTGTACCAGTGTACTTTGGTACAATTCTAAGTTTGAAAATTAGCTTTGTGTGATTCAGCTTCTCCAATTCGTATTCTGAATCAAGATGATATCCTGACATTTCTTTGTGATATTCTGAGGGTTTTAGGTACACCTTACCTTTCTTCAAAGTTTGTACCATTTTAGTTGGGATACTCTCAATATTTTTATAGATTTATTATGAAATATCTGATGTATGTTAATTAATGATTCCGTAAATGATGTAAACGTAGCAATCTTATGATATTCATAGAATAAATATGTGGTGCATTATTTAATATAAAAGTTATCATAATTTATAATCTTTTCCAGTTTCAATAGATTTCCTTTTGAAAATGTCTTCTTTGTGAGCAACTTATTTTAGACAATTTCTTTTCTGGGGTTGAACCAATGATATCAGCAATCATGACTTGAGGTTATTGATTGATAGAATGTTAACTGAATGGTTAACATTTTTAATATAAATTCAACAATTTATGGATTTGTTACAAACGTCAAAAGTGAATGTGTGTGAATTTAATCTAGTGTCAGAATTGACATCATAAAATAGTATTTACCAGTATAATGAACTCTTCCGGGTAAAAAGTAATAGAATAGAAAAACCGAAATGAAAATAAATTTTGTATTCACTTTATTAATATTCTTGATGTCTTTGGGAAGTACGCATATTTATACATCAACTTTCACTAAGTTGATTAATAACTATGTGAATCAAAGATATGAATACAAGCATTCAAGGCTAACACCAATGATATATCTTGGGATTACACTGCCATACTTTTATCTGAAAGTGATTGCCTTTGCAGCCTTCAAGTTCAATGATCCAACTGTTAATGCAACCGTAGTTGCATATGGGAAAGGCGATACGGAATTCATTTTATATCCTAGGACTTTTTATAGAATGAACCTTTTTTTGCAAATAATGATCATAGAGTAACAAACCAATTAAACCAAATTATAGTTACTACTACAAATATATGTTTTGCATCTAAAATCTGTTTATATATTTCTTTTGATAGTCCATTGTTTCGGAAATAGGTTTAAAGTAAATTAAATTAATAAAGTAAATAAAAGTTAAGATAATATAAAGAGTTGCGTACGTAATGAAAACATTTTCATTCCAGTAAATGTTTTGAAAGTCGTTTGTGATATGACGAATGTTTGAGGATTTTCAGATTGATATAAAGTTTACAAATCAAATATTGTGTGTGATGTATCAGGATGAATGAAGCATTTTCGAAGGATATAATATGATGATTCAACTTTTAATGAAAATTAGAGTGGATATTTTACCTAGAAATAAAGACGTTAGTATGAGGGGTAGTTAAGAAGTTTCTCTTTTTGAATTCGAAGTTTTTCTTCGAAGCCTGTATTGCTAATATTTAATATACCAGTCATGGAAAGTTTCTTTCTGGCTTCAGGCAATCATCATTATAATTCATAATGAAAATATAGCTGATAAAATCTGGACATTCAACTTCCAGGTTATCCACTGGCTGCACACTTTACGGAGCAACTTTACCTGGATAATATGTTTTTGTTATCAAAGTTGCTGCCCAGATCTTTTTAAAACTCAAGAATAAATAAGTGATGCTTTAAAATCATCACATCATCAAATGCCAAAATTTTTGTTATTTGCAATGGATCTATATAGCTTTGAAATTTAACTTGCATCTTGATATGAATTAGCGATTTGCACTGAATTTTGTACACCATTCTCCATAGGCTAAAATGCAACTCCAATGGTCAACTATATTTTCTCCATGATTGTAAAAAATCAACTATATATTTTGCAATCAAGGAGATAAGAGTTCCAATTCATATGTCTATGTCGTCATTTGATCATGATTTCAAACAAAGACATGATTGATTGCTTTAGACTAATTCGATCAGCAGAAATATATATCGGCAGTCAGAAACTTCTGACAATAATTTGATAAAATTCAAAAATAAGATATTTCGTTTAAAATATTAAAAAAAAATTTACATCAACGAGATATTAATGGTCAGCAGTTAAACAATATTTAACATTTTTTTCAATTGTGATGGCAGAGATAAGAAAAATCACTATACATCAACACAGGAAATAGACGAAACGAACTCACACCAGAATAAAATGAATGATTATTGGTTGTTTTTAAATGATATTCTCTAATAAGGTTAAGACTTAAAAAAATTCTTTTTGGTTTTGATAAAAATGATATTCAGTTTCTTTCTTTACAATAGAGTTTTCTTTTTCATTGCGATTTTTAAAAATGTGTATAAAAGAATTTTTATTAGTTTCCAAAAATATTTTTAATTGGCAAAAAAAAAAAAAAAAAAAAAAAAGTATGACGTTTTTAAAAGTGTAATATGGAATTTTTGAGAGATCCATAAAAGGCCGAACAACCACACCTTTCCACACTAGGCTACCACAAATTCATGCGCTAACATTTGAATTGTAGGAAACATTACTTAATGTTTCTTTAATCTCTCATATCTGTTTAACCTTTGCACACCTAATTTCTTAAGCGTGAGAGAGAACGAAAAAGTACTTAAGAAACGAAAGAACAGTTCAGAAAAGATTTTACTCGAGTCAGCTTAGTCTTTTTGATATCAGGATGAAGAGTGTCAAACAGACAATATGCATTCAACAAGTGTTTCTCCCTGACGCATTTCTCCGAATTATTAATTCCCGTGTTTTGAATTCTGATTGCAGTCATTAAAATATTTAAGTCCCATAAACTGGTTAATTAATTAGACATATCTCATTTCTTTCTATGCGTGATCCATTTAACTCCATAAATGCTGCATTTTTTACTTTACTTGGCATTGTTTGTCAGCTATGCACAATATTTATCTTTTATCTAACATTTTATTATAGTTTATGGAGTAAAAGCCTTTCTTAACCAAAAAATGGCAAGTTATTCTAATTCTCTTAAAGGTTATAAAGGATTTTTCTTTTATTTAAAAGTCATCTTTTCGGAACCACCCATTTATTTTGCGTTCCTGGCTGTGCACTAAATAATATATGAAATAGTCCATTTTAGTTTATTATTATTATTTTTTATCTATACTAGTAAATAAATCTCAAAATTGTTGAGTACTTAATTAGATCAAAACTTTGCATAATAAGTTATTTTCTTGTAAACCTATTACATAAACTGTGAATCATATTTATGTCACTAGTTTTTCATAAATATATTTTTCTTAAATGATTTTTATCATTTCCTTTATTCCTTCAAAGCACTTTCTTTTTGGGGAAAAAAATGAAAATTGAAGCGATTTAAAGAGTAAAAGAGAAGGATATAATATTTGTTGTGGGCTTGTGTGCTATAGATTATTGACTAACTTATAATAAAAGAGAGATTCAGATATCTTAATACATACTTCAAGATTTATACTTTTTTTAACTATATAGAATTGTAATTTAATATTACATAATTTTAAAGAAACAGCTGGTAATATTAAAGCAACAGAAAAAACACATATAAGTTAATGCATGAATAAAGAGTGATATCACTTACAACATAAATACAATACATACGAAAATATATACATGATGCGCTGTAAAAGTTTTATGCAAATTGAAGTGCAAAATAATGCAAATTTGGAGGATGTAAAAAACGGGCTTTATACATTCAAATTTGATGGATAATGCATTTACCTGTGAATAAGGGTTTCATAGACGAAAGTCTAAGTTGTATTACAATACATTCCAGCACACAAGAGAGTCCGATAGCTTGTCATTTGATCCAGGTTCAAATTACGAAATCAACACCTGCATTGGTAACACTTTCTTTCATGCCATATGAATATGAAGGAGTGTATACTCGGAGTACATAACAGGAATAAAAGCTACCATTAAGACCTCAGATTTAGTGAAAGTAGTTATGCTCAGTGGCATTCAACTTCTTACAGACCTAAACTATGAGTATCATATTGTACGCCTGGCTCACCATCACTCTTCAAATTCTAGAATCTCGGTTTCGATCTCGTTATTGAACAATGAAATTTGTTTTATGTTAAGGATATCGTCAAATATAACAGAAGATTTGAATTAAATAAAATACACAATTTTTTCTTTAATATATTTTTTTATATTGAATCGTAGAGTACATATTATAAGGTTATGTACAGAATAACATATAAGGCAAACGGCTTTGCTGTCACACACACTGTTTTGTCAAAAATTTCCATGACTATTTTACTTAATTGAGACTGAATTTTGTTGATGCAGCGTTGAATTAGCTTGCTGGCATTGAATTTATACTTCAAAAATCCTATAAAAAGAAATACAATGTTTTTAAATCATTCAATGGGCCTATGCTTATCACTGAAGTCTTTAAACTGTGGCGGCTAAACTTTCAAAATTTTTCAAAGATTGTTCAACTATGAAAGCGCGTTGTACTTGCATGTAACTTTCTACTTGTACCAGCCCTAAACTATCAGCTGTCAAATGTTTTTTTAATAGGGTTATCAACACTTTGCTTCATAAATGGAAGTGAATTCAAATCTTACATAAATTTTGGCTTATCATTTATTTTTGTAGAGATGGGTGTTTGGAAGTTTTTTGGATATTCTTCTTTTTAATACTACATATGACCCAAACGAAAGATCTTATGTGAAGACAAAACGCATCCTATGTTCATATGCCTTAAGACGGGATTTAACTGTTATTTGATAAACGATAGAGAATTTAAGAATAAATTTACTTCTCAACAGGACACAGTGGTAGAAGCACATTCACCGGAATGAGTAATTACAAGTTCGACTCTAGTTATTCTTTAAAAATGAGATAATGGGTATTGCGTCTCAACGTTTCCCGTGCACACCAAAAGAGTTAATATTGAATGTAATGGAATTCTCCAACGTGTATACGAGGGATACTCTGAAATTTTTGAGATACGCGCTGACGAGAATTTACAAAATAAAAATAACGGTTTAATTTTAAAATATAATGTATTTTAACACAGAAGATGATTTTTTACTGACTTACTTCCACTTGTTTAGCGTAGAATAAATTTTAAACAGAAGAGAAAATGGAGTTGACACGAGAACATTTTCGTGCCATGATTTTCTACGATTTTAAAGCAGGATTAAATCAAGAAGAATGCGTTCAACGGTTGCAATTAGCATTGGGTGATGAATCTCCAGCTCGTGCTATTGTATTCAGATGGTTTAGAAAATTTAGAAGAGGTCGCAATTTTCTTCAGGATGAAGAACACACAGGAAGGCCACCGTCGGCAGTAATCCCGGATAATGTGTCTGCCATACGAAAAATGTTAATGGATGATGATCGCTGTACCTATCAAATGATACAGAAGGAACTTAACATTGGATCCGCAGCCATACACAAAACCATTCATGAAAATTACATATGAAAAAAGTAGTTTACTGTTGGGTTCCTCATTATCTAATTTAGCACCAAAAAGAGCAGCGTGTCAGAATCAGTAAAGAAACTCTTAAATTGCTAAATGATGGTGGTCATGGCTTCATTTCTAAAATTGTAACAGGTGATGAAACAAGCATACGTTTCTTGACGTCCCAACACGTCAAGAAACAAAGTATGGGTCTTTGAAGATGATCCCACGCCGACAATGGTGAAAAAACAACGCGCACTGAAAAATATGATGTATGCCGTTTTCTTCAGAAGTATGAGATTGGTTAAAGTCATCAAGTTGGAAGGACAGAAGACAGTAACAGCAAACTGGTATACCACTAAATGTCTTCCAGAAATTCTACAAGAACTGAATGTTAAGGGACTAATGCTTCCCAATGACAATGCAACTTCACATACAGCCGGATTAACAGTTGAGTTTTTAAACAACAACAAATTAAAATGATCGAACATCCGTCATATTCACCTGATCTAGCTATGTGCGGCTTTTGGTTATTCTTTAATCTAAAAAAGAACTTACGTGGACGTCGTTTTCATTTAGAAGAGGAGATTGATGTGGCTATAAATGCATATTTTTCATCTATTCTAAGAAATGAATGGCTTGAGGCATTTAATCTGTGGAAAATTCGTCTACAAAAGTAAATTGATGTTGGAGGAGATTACTTCGAACACACCTAAAATCTTGTAAGTATAACATTAAAAACCTAGTTGTACCTCAAAAATTTCAGAGTGACCCTCGTATTAGGCATAACAATTTGACGGTCTGCAGTTGGGTTATGTACTGAACTTGTTTACCTAATACTGAAACTATTTTGCTTTTCTTGACTACATAATTTAATGATATCTTCCGGTAAATATGTCCGATAAAAGTTTGGTTTGTTAGTTACTTTATTGAAAAATTCTGCAAAAGAGGATTCATTCCACCTGATCCTATTGTTTAAAAACTTTTCAAAATATTTTAATCAAATGAAAAACATTACAATTGTTATTTATATAAATAATCACAACGGAATGAATATATTTATGAATGTAGCTAACTAAAATTTTTTTTTAGAACACAAATTATATTAATTATTTTTTTCAAGTTAAATATACTATTACCATTTGAGAATAAGGCTTATAAAAATTTTGAGAAAATTTATTTATTTAATATTTATAGATTTATTTTTAATTCAAATAAATAAATTTAATTTTTATTCATTTATTATTATTTATTCAAATATAATGAAATTCAATTTTAATTCACTTACATTTTTCATTCAATTAACTTTTATATGTTTAAATGTTGATTTTTGAGATACTGTTTAAAAATGACATACAATTTTGATTTGCGTTTCATTAAAAGTAAAAAATTGGAATAAAAATGAGGTAATAAATGACAATATAAAAATAGTTTATGGACTAATTTTAAGTAAGATTGTTTAAAAAGCAATTTAGGGTATTTTTTTCTTCCTAAAAGTAAAGATATATTCATACCATTTTTTTTAAAATTCTAAATTAACTTGTCAATTTACCAACGCCGCTCTAATTACAAATTTTTATTACAGAAGGCAAGATAAAAGTTTTGTTAAAAAATAAGGCGAACAAAAAGAAGAAAAAGAATTATTTTTTGATATAAGCTACCTACGTTTTGAATCAGCCTTACGTGTTTCCCAAAATCAGTAATTAAAACCCACTAACCGACAGTTGCTCCTTCATCTTTTTATGACGTCACGGATTATGATATCTTGGTCGATAGAATCCGTGTTTTACGCATTCTGTAATCTAATTAAATCATCTCGGTGTACTAGATTGGTGCTCCACATTTATTATTGCTTTCAGATCATATTGTTTTCGAAACGGATAAGCTAATTTTCCAAAGTGCCAATAAAGAGCATTTCCTGTAGACTCATCAAACAACTAAATATATTTCATTACAACCCACCCGACTCCATTTTTATGATTACTACTGAAAGTGCTGAAAAATCCTTCTTGGCTATTACATTATATCTGTATCGAGTTGAATTGAGTAGAAATCAGAAATGTTATGCAATGTAAATTGCGCTGCTAAATATAATAACTATTAAGGATGTATAATGTAATTCATTTTTTCAAGAACTTATAAATTATTTTAAAAATGATTTATAAGTTCTTGAAGTAAGTATTCTTGAAAATCTCAAGTATTCATTGGACAATGAGTGAGAATTGCCGCAACTCGAATTGTGACGTCACGTTAAGTCTATAGGAGTTGCTTCCACTGGAATGTCAGCAACTCTAATGTAATAAGGTCTTAAGGTTAAGCACATTAGTACATTATAGATCTAATGTCTTTCCTGTGATATTTTAAGGAAATATGAAATGTAGAAGTTGAATCTTATTTGGACCCACCCCATTACTGAGGATGAAAAGCGCAGCCAAATAAGCAGATTATGACAACAAACTGGATTTTTTAATACTGTGAATTTAAAGAGCCTATTCTTTAGTCTTTATTATGACGATTTTCAATTTGCACTTTTATTGGTTGCCATTATATGGCAACCACTATTACGTGACATTTTTTAAAATAATCTGCAGAGGAAAGTTTTTTTCCTAATATGATAAAATGATATTTCTATTTTGAAAAAATATAATCTGCTGAAAATTTTGATAAGAAGTAACAATGTAATATTTCTGGGTCAAATATTTTAAAATTAATTAATTATAATTAAGAGATATAAGAAATATTTCACTTTTACAAATGCAAACGATTTTCATTCTAAGCGATTTAATAAAATAAAAATTAATAAAATGTAGATACTTTACGTTATCGTTTGGTTTCAAAGTATGAAAACACTTGTGTTCTTTTTAAAAGATTTTAATATATTTCTTTATGACCTGTCATTTTATATTGAGCGAGTCTAGTATCATGAGCGGAATCTTTCATGTTATTAAACGCTAAAGAAAAGAAAGATATAATTAAATGGTGTGTGAGAAACTTAAGTTAATTTCTAAGTCTCGTATGGATGTCCAAGATACAGTGAATAATGGCACAATTGTAAATTATTAAATGATGTTTTAAATATTTGTGTTCCTGAATGTAGATATGTCAAGTAAGGAAAATACAGTAAATATTTGTATTATTTAAATTATTATTTCAAAGTTATAAAAAAATTGGAAAACTTAAGATTTGTATATGTGATTTTAAAATAAACATCAGAGAAAATAAAAATAATTAAATTTCAAAATTGAATTTAAAAATGTTATTTTTGTTAATCATTTAACTTTGTTGCATGGTTGCATTACAAAATATTAAGTTGTCTGCGCTACTGCCCTGTTAAATAATGGCCAAAATACCGAAAAATTTCGATATTATTCACATTAATAATATAGTTGTATTGCACGATTAATTGAAATTAAATATTAAAAACTTATGTTTTATTTTTTAAGTCATGTATAAACGACAATTGTTTTTTCACTTTTTATAATATAAATCTTTATTAATTTGATAAAATTATCTTTTTAGCTTTTTGCAATAATGTGACATGCATTAAAAGAAAAATTAGAAATCGCGATATTTGAAATTATGTAAAATCTTAAAATTATGTAAATAACAAAAACATTCAAAGTTAATTGAAATGTTGTTCTCGTGTGCCAGCTATGCTGGCAAATTGGGGTGCGCTGCTCCACTTTTCCAACTGAACTGTATTTGGTGTGGAGTCCGACTTCTTCAGTACACACATGGACCCATTTGTACGGTAAGCAACCATTCACACTTCATTCACACACAAGGAGTGGACAAAGACAGGAGAGAGAGAGAGAGAGAAAGTACATCCATGTCTGAACCAAGATTCTAACCCAGAACCTCCCTTTCCGTAGGAAGGCACGCTGACCACTAGAGAAGTTTGCCGGCAATTGAATTCGCATAAAAATTCATATAAAAAAATACACGATAATTTGAAATCGCGATATTTGAATTTATAAAATTGCAAAAATATCTTAATTAAAAAAATATATGAAATCGCAATTTTCCAATTCCGTAATCACGTGATATCGCGTTATTCGGTTGGCGAGAAAACGTTTCGTGCCATTTTTTAAACTCTAGTCAACAATGGGTTGAAATGGAACTTTACCTTCCGATCTGTTTCGGAAGACGAAAATGATCTGCTGAAAACGAATGCGATAAAATAAGGCATGGATGCCGTATAATCTAGGATTCCAAATTCTGAATTTTTTTTTTCGGCGATGAAGAAACGTTGCCAAGATGACGTATTGTGACGCGCCCGATGATGAAAATACTAGGGTTGCTAGAACTGAATTTTATGCATTTCTAAAATATAGCCAAGTGATCAGTTTCTTAAATAGTGATCTATTTCTAAAATGAAGCTAAGTGATCAATTGATACATAAATAACCATTCTGTTTTATAAATTTTTATTCTTCAATACACATCATGGGAAAACATTAAAATTAAATTGCAGTATTTATTGTTCATAGTATTATTTATATGGTGGCCTTTGGCTGGTTTGTTATCAAGACAAATTTTTGCTTATAAAATGCGTTTATTTAACAATTGAGTGAGATACAGTGACTCAATATTTGTAGATGTCCGATTGCAAATTCAAAATGATAAATCTTGAGGATAGCTTTAGTTTTCGTGTAACAAACATCACGTAGTGTCTAGTTTATCACTGTACATGCAGATTCGATGTACCATGAAGTATTGGGTATGTGAGGGTAAATTATTGACAAATCATTCTTATGATTCACCAGCAACACAGATTAATTTTAAAAAACTAGTTATCTTGAAAGTCTTTGTTTATAACTTGTCTTTAAGCGTAAGCAGTGGAAAAAATACTATCAAGTCATTGCCACTGTCAAGATCATAATTTAATATTGAAACCGGTTGCACCAAATATAAGACTTGAATTTGTGAGCGTAAGACATGAGCAAATATCAAAAAATTTCATCCTCTCACATGTTTAGACATGAATCAATAAGCATACTTTGGGGGATACTTGATAAGCATACGCGGGGAAACTGTTGTCAGAAGCAAAGTTAGGATGTTGATTTGTTCATCTATATATAGCATAAACAATGAAACCACATAACTATATCTATATATATATATATATATATATATATATATATTATAGCATATAATATATGTATTGTCACGTGTTACAGGATAAATGCTTGCGCTAGTTGAATTGAATCATTTATATGTTACATGGTCACATCCCTATTATTGTGAGTTTGTCCCCTATTTCGCTTGGAAAGTGAACTTCCCCAGATTCATTTACCATTTACCCACTATCTTCCTTATTTAAATCAACGTGTCTTCATTTAGCTCAACACCGTTTATGATTTATCCAGAAAAAATTGATAATGATTATAAGTCA
>CM057820.1:68328792-68428792 GCA_030067965.1 Latrodectus elegans
ATAGCAATATTAAATTTAAAACTTTTCTAAATAGAGAACGAATTTAACAATGACATTTTTAATAATCCAATTGTAAAAATTCAAAATTTATTTTAAAAGTTATTTCCCAAACATTTAGATGGAAGTTTCTGTAAAACTCCGAATAGATGGCGTTAGTATCGATTGACCCAGAAAGTTTTCTCCTCTTAGCATCCACTTTCTCTTTTAAAGCTATTTCTATAACATACATTCGATCAAAACTGAATTTTATAGTCAAACAGAAAATATGAATTTAAAGCTGAAAATACCGCATACATTAAAAATGAATTTGTAAGAACATTTAATTCTTCAGAATTATTAAAAGCGATTGATTTTCTATATTTTGTTTCAACTTAAATTAAAAATGCTTTACATTGAAATATTTACTAATAGAAATTCAACTATAGTTTTAAGACATGACATGAATTAAAAAATATTAGCGAGGAAGATTTTTCTGTTTGAATCTCAAATCTTTTTGGTGATTTATAAATCAAAGTTTTTCTTCTTGAGTATCATCCATTCTAATTCAAAAATTATTAAATAAAAAGAATAATAAAAAAAAATAAAATAAAAATAAAATAAAACATAATTTCTACATTTAGAAGATATTTCAGACAGTTGACTTTTAGCTGAACGTAATTTTGACGGTCACGTCTAAGTGGCGACAAAATAACTTTAAATTCCATAGGTTATCGCCTAGGGAAAAAGATGGAAATGCCAATGATTAAAAGGAAACAAACGTAGCGAGAAAAGGGATTTCCCGTTCATTTTCTACTCAGGTATTCTTAAACGATAAATAAATAAAAAAGACCCTAAATGCATGCTGTGCCTTATCATGGAAAGAAACAGGTTTCTTCTGTATCAATTAATAAAAAAAGCGAAGGTCTGTTTCACGACTTTTTTTTTTTTTCTAAAATAATTGTTCATGCTTTACATCGCTTTCAATACTAGTTTCTACTATGTGTTACATCTGAACAAAAGAATTTGATATTTGACATTTAAAGTTGTGTTGAAGGAAAACCACTATAACGTACTTTTTTATTATTATTATGTATTTTTAATATATTGGAAAAAAAAATTCTATTTCACGTCTTTTTTATAGTCACGTGCTTCATGTTTTTGAAAGATTATTAAAAAGGGATCAAAGTTATTTCATGTTGTTTTGTTATGTCGTATGCGCACGGAAGAATGGAAATATAGGCTAAAAATAATTTTATTTATTTAGTTGGTTTGTGATTTTTTCGCGCTAAGTTTACATTTTGCACACTATGTCACATTTGATTGAAATTTGTAGTTTTAAAATAGATCTCAAACAATTATAAGCTTCCCTTTCCATTTATAAAAAAAGTATTAGCATTTTAAAATTAATGTATAAATATGCAGTTTTAATGCCAAATTTATAAAAATCTTTAAAAAAAGTTAAAGGTATTATCTAAATTACAAAAATTCTTTATATTTTAAAAGCTGTTATTTCTTATACATTGAATTTTTTTATCATATTACATAAGATATTAATTAATAAATCTTTAATTCTTTAGTCTTTAAATGCTCTGAATAAAATAGTACATTTAAATGATATTATAAATTTTTAATGTTTACAATGGATTATATGCAAAAAGTTGAAAGGGAAAATTACGATACTTTATCTTAATATCAAATATAATTCAAAATCCAAATATAAAGAAACTTTGATACCACATTATGGAATAATCTAAAGTTGAAAATTATTCTAAAGTATTTGAACATCCACATACATCTCGTATTATTTCTCAGTAGAGCTTACTTAGATGATTGTTTGTATTCATATGTCTCAATGAGGTAAATCCGAAAATCTCCCAAATATTGAGCATGCAAAAAGCAAAAACTTACTGTCTGTCTTCCTTTATTTAAAAGATGCTAGGACTAAACTTATCATCTTCCATTCCAAGTGGATATGTCCTACCATTTGGCTGTAGTGATTTGTAATTTACTCATTTTTAGCCTCCAGTTTAAAATAAGCACTATCATGTGAGTAAACATGTAAGAAATGGATTTAAATGGATATTTGTACTCATTTGTTGTATTACCTCATGAATACAAACTTGAAAGTCCCCAGTGCTATTTGACAAGTTAATAGATCAAATATGGTATATGGTTCACACCTCATATATTTCCACATTACACCGCTTAGATCCATGACACACACGCACACGCGCGCGCGCACACACACACACACACACACACACACACACACACACACACACACACACACACACACACACACACACACACACACACACACACACACACACACACACACACACACACGATGCACAGAAGTTTTCAAGTCATTTATGTTTTCAATGGTTCCAATATTTTACATATAGTACATTTTAACGTTATATTTTACTTACTCCCCAATACATTTTTACAACATCAGTACGTAGACAGCTCATAAACTATGAAGTTCTAAAAATACTACTACTTCCTTGATGAGGAAGTCAATAATCATCTCTTACAAATCGTGCACTTCATTACATCAATATAAGATAACTATCACAGATATGAAGGTATGTGTAATAGGAATAATTGTTTCAAGGTACCCAGCGCTTACAACTATGGTATTCAAAATGTGGTTCGTGACACATGCCACTGTTGCATAGACTTTTTGACATTTGAAAATGGTTTTGGTAATTAGAATGTAAAAAATTGGCCTAGTCGGTTCTCATCATCGGAAGGTTCTGAGTTACAAAAAAAGACACTGCGTTTATTAAAGGTGGCTGAGGCACGTCTCAAAAATGTTTTAATAACAATATACTCTAAGTAAAATAATACCTCTGAGAGTAGCAGGTCAAGTGTTAAAAAGTCACATACTTGATCTTTGCTTCAAAATTAAGAAGACTTCCACACATGGCTGCTTTCACCATGCTGATACACGGAAATATGGTGTGCTACAACAATGTATTTAGTTAGGGTATTGTTCTCAATAAACGAAGGTAGTGAGTTCGAATTCCGACTTAACCAGACATTTCGTGTTCACTAAAAGTGACTGCATGTTCCCGGTATTGTATGGACCTTCCTTGATACGGAACATGTTCGGCTGTTGCCCTGGCCAACACGTTCTCCAGATCTTTCACCAATAGAAAACGTCTGGTCAATGGTTGCCGAGCGACTGGCTCGTCACCAAACGCCAGTCACTACGGTTGATGAACTGTAGCATCGTTTTGAAGCTGCATGGGCATCTGTACCTGTACATGCAATCCAATCTTTGTTTGACTCAATGCCCAGGCGTAAAACTGCTGTTATTACTGCCAGAGGTGGTTGTTCTGGGTACTGATTTCTCAGGATCTATCCAGCCAAATTTTTTGAAAATTTAATCACTTGTTATTTTTAGTATAATATATTTGTCCAATAAATATCATTTTGTTATCTGCATTTCTTCTTGGTGTAGCAATTTTAATGGCCAGTAGTGTAGGTCGTAGTCACAATGTTTTCCAAGTGAAATGATACCTCTGAAACTGGCAGCTCAAGTATTGTGAGTCTTTTGCTTGGTTCCTGGTTCTAAATTATGAAGAATCTCATCAACAGCTTCTAACTTATACAATATACTCAAGGTTATGAACAATAAGTGTACTGGTGCACACAAGGTATCTTCTTTTTAAAGATAATGATTTATTACATTCATACTATTTAAGTGTGGTGTTTCTACATTCATAATATATACGTGTGGTGTTTCTACATTTATAATACATAAGTGTGGTATTCTCGTTTAATAAATGACCAGATTTTCTTCCGTCAGTTATTCTCTCGCTATATAAAATGAGATTCAAGTATATGTTGAGAAGTATATGCTAATTTACAAAAACTTGCGATTACAAAAATCTATCCTATCTAACATCATAAAGAATTACTGTTTGATATGCAATAAGAAATGAAAAAAGTTAATATTATAATATAGAATATAAAATATAATTATAATATAGAGAATATACATAGAATATAAAAAAGTTAATATTTATCTATGATAATTGGTTGACTAATACTTATTTAAATATAACACATGTCTTTTTGCTGATTAGGCTTAGGATCCTCGAAATGAAAGTAATAAATTACAATATATTGTAATTTATTGCTCACTGTAAGTTTTACTTTTGTACATTACAAAGTTTTTAATCTTTGGAAATATAAACGTAGGGTTTACAATTCAGTTTTTTATAGATATGTCACTGGAATTCCTAGGACCATTGAAAATTATATGAATACAGTAATTCACATTGTGCAGATTACTTCGTATAACATATTGTATCACAGTTAGATTAATAAAATTGCAACTTTACATGTTTTGAATGCGTCTTTCTTGATTTATAAACTGCTGACTTTTAATGAACTCTATATAATTCCATTGTCATGAGCTCAATATTGTTCCCTTGTAAAATATTCCATATTTCACTCTTGGTGTTGTAACATAACTTGTACTATTTATTTTGGTACAGTTTAAATATTCTATTCAGTTAATTTCAAGAATTATTTCTTGGTCATACTCGACGTTCTGAATCTGTTCGAATGATATATAGGGCTGGAAAGCAAAAGCATTCGTAATTCACTTAGCTTGTCGTACAAGTGTACAAAAGCTTACTGCCTGGAGACTTCTACGGAAAACAATTTTCTCTTGTTATTTCTGGTTTTCACTTTTTTACAAAATATCAAGGGAAAAATTCTTAGGATGGCTTTCTGACCGTAACATCTATTCCCCTAATAATAAATTATACCTTTAAAATGAAACTTAAGGCAAAACATAAGATTTATTCCTTTTCTAAAGGAAAAATTTCTGCATAAAGCTTTTGGTGTAGATTGTAGGTAATAATCACGCAATAAAACATTTCATTTGTTGGTTTGCAACTTTACCGTCCGTTTCTACCGATTGGAAAGTTGCTAAATGCAGCCAATCACCTAGTAATTATGACACTAACCAAATGACCCGTGTTCGATAACAATATTGCCTTTAAATTAAGCTAAGTTATTTTATTGTAATATGCATTTGCGTTTCCGGATGTCTATTTTTGTCGAACAAAATGGATAAACACGAGAAATATTTTGGTAGTTTTGAGAGTAATAATAAAGTGTCAAAGTTGATAGCAGAGCTAGCACTTTTTTTCCACGCCCCGACATACCAATGGAGAGGCATCTCAGTTGTTTAGAACTATCAACATGTATGAACTCTCTCAGAAGAGGGGTTCTCGATTCAGCATCGAATTTCCTAACTCTCAATCAGGAGAATGATGCCTGTCTACTCTAAACAGTTGTTCATTTATATCAGTTATTGTTGCACCAGCATACTTCCTTGTACTGAATCCTGAGTTATGCTCTACCAGACAGTGTAAGCAGCCGGGTGGGAATCTTCATAATTAGGAAGCAGTGATCTAGCAGATTACCCTAATATTTGATCTTACAGCGATATTATTTCCCTTGGAAGACATTGCGATCTATTTAACCTGCCCTTAGCGCCTTTAGCGAATTCGACGGATCTTCAGGTAATCTGGAATTTAAATTCACTACATTCTGATAATGAGAACCTTCCCCAAATCAACTAGACACATAGCGTAAGTGATCCTCGAATTATAACTTAAGGTCAATGGGCTTGAAATAATCTCTTATCACCTTGAGCTTCTTAATTTTGAACTACGGCCAGGCGACGAGGTCACACCTGAGCTGGCACCATCCTCTCCGCATCCACACCTCATCAGCGGAAGAACTCCGGATGTTACAAATTAACGTGGACATGTCGTCCACTCCAATGCTCCAGCAACCCAGTGAGTGGTCACCATCCCAATCACTGTCTGTGGCAAATTATGCAACATTTCACTTATCTAATATGAAGTGACGTGAAGCTACCAAGACTCTGGAGCTCCAACCAAGTTATCGTGTATTTCACCAAATTTAAATTCTTGTAAAAGCATGGTTAGGTTAGATTATAGTGACCAGTTTTCTTCCTTTCTTTCTGCCAATCGAAACCACTACCTAAGTCAAATATTTTGTGATTTTGAACAATGTTCCAAGGGAAGAAGTTGATGCTTGAGTTGATAAACTCCTCTCCATGTAGCAATACTCCCGCAAGAGAAAATTGGATCCTCCAAAAAGCTAGGTGCACTCCTAATAGGCACAGAACCCAGTCTCTTTCAACCCTAAAAATAAATCCATTTCTCACTAAGCTACCACAATTCATAAGCATTGTTTTATTCCATGGAGCTCGTGTTTCTCCATCCACTACATAAGTTTGGTAAGATATATGCTTATCAAACTTACTAAACATAGTCGATTATCTCCTCATTTTTAATCATGGTCAAATGATAAAGAATAACAGATGTTACACTTTCTTCTCTCAATCCTTCCACGATGCGTAAATACAGCCTAGTTACTTGAACAGTGGGTAATACTATGCGATCAAATTTTGAGATGGCATTATTTTTTAAAATTTGCTCACTACTCTTGTAATAGAACTTAAAAACCAGTTGAAGTTAATTAGGTTTTCTCAATATGATAGTTCTCGACGATATTAGGTGTCAAACCAAGGACAATCTGGAAATGACAACTACAGTTTTCTCAACCGGTTTACCGTGTGGTAAAGAAAACGCATCATCGGGTTATTGCTATAATCTTTTGGTTAACAAGTATCGAATATCAGATGTTATCCTATACCTCGACTAACAGGTCCGTTACAGGATCCCCATTGTGTATGATTAAACCTACATAGTGTCTTCATTTCAGTTGCCTTCAATGAGCAATGACAAAAGAATGACTTAGTGTGAAAATTATTAAAATTATCTTATGATTTAGAGAATGTGTAAAAGAATTGTGAAACAAACATTAGAAACTAATTTTTTCAAAATATAAATTATATAATCACATTGCAAAATAATTTTTAACAAATACATTTGCGCAATATTTTCAGACGCTTTTCACAATATGACAGTTATAGTAGTGATTAAATAATAAAAAGCCTGAAGAGCATTTTTTGTTTGTTAGATTTGCAAATATATGTACATATAATAAGTATAACTGGTTGCGAAATTGTAAGATAGGGGAACCTTTCTCATTCCAAAGAATTATATTTTTATTTAGGAGATATGGTCAATAATTGTTTTTATTTTGCATGTAGTTGCTTTGATTTTGATTTTTACAAACGTAAAAAAATTTAGTTCAATGATTTCTATGTAGTTTGTTTGTGTCTACATTCTTCTACATCCCATAGGGCTTTTTCTTTTATGCTTATATTCCCTAGGATCGGAACATAAAAGTCAAACTTTCGAATTTTAACAAATACGTATACACCTGATTTTATAATCGAACTCGCGAACTGTGAAACTTAAGGTTTTAGCCCTAACTATTGAAATAGCAGTTTAGTAACGTTATTGTGGATGAATGAGAAATGAAATCCGAGCACAACTAGCTTCACATGAAATTCTTAATTTATTCAGAAACAAGTAGAACAGAATGTTTCAAAACTGGAAACAATGTAATAAACTGGATACCTTAGTCTGCAAATGAAAATTCATTTTTTTTTATTTAATTTTTTAGAGATAATAAGAGTATTGTATCTCGAGCTAAATACGATAAGAAATTCAATTGTGCTCTCTGTGATGTCTGAAATGTTACTTAAAGAAAAGAATTGAGGACAAAATTCCTTCACAACATTCTAGATAGGCTTAAATGTATTATTCACAAGAAACATTCTGTTATTGAATTGCTTTTTGTTTTTCATACTGAATTAAATTATTCTGCTTTCTCTAATACGTATTGTATTTGACAAAAAGTAACGAAATTTATTGAGCTAATCCAATTTAACATGGCCAAGCTGACATCCGAATGGTTAGCGCTCTTGCTTTTAGTTCAACAATTCATCTGATCAAATTCTACCTTGGAGATATAATGGTCAGGAATCCACTTTAAATTACAAGTCCCAGTATAATTAGCACTAGTTTGAAAAGAATTAACATTGAGTGATAAGTAAATCAACCGATGGAACATAGGAGAGTTGGATTTCGAAAAAATTAATCCTGAAAATTGCTTAAGGGATATATTTTATTAGTAAAAAGTACAGATATAACAGTATAAATGATAAAAAGTGATAAAATGGAACAATACACGTTCATTTTGTTAATTTATATGGCAGTAATTATTGTTCATTACAAATGATATTTAATATTTTATCACCACAAAGGGGATGGTCTGAGCACTTTAATATTATCTTGGTTTATTGCCTTAAGAAAACTGGATGAAGACGCGGAACATCCTTATGTGTCTCCTATTGTTCAATGTCAGCTAAAATTGAACTTAAGACCTTTTAAGTAGATCGTTTTCCTATCACAAGATATGTGAAATCTAATAATAAAATATCACCTGAGAGTCGACAAAATTTAACTTTATCATTAAATTATTTTTTAGATATTGAAATTCTGTATGCAACTGTATAAGCTTACTAAATTTTGTTATATTTTGAGCAATACATTACTTACTCATTAAAAGGATGGATCTGATCATTTCATGTTAGTATATATATATATATATATATATATATATATATATATATATATATATATATATATATATATACCTTTCCTTTCTTTTAACGGGAACACATAATTGAACTGGAACAAATTTCTGAAGGTATAAAATTTATAAAGCTTGTGTAACATACATTACTTTCTAAAATTATTTTACAGTTGATTTATCACTTTTTACACAATTGCGTGAAAATCTGCATATTTACTAGAGTTGTTATTTCATAAACAGTATTCTTTCCCTGCAGATGAAGCAACTGCATGCAGATTATGTCATGATGAGGTTTTCATCAACAGCGTCTGTTCACGTAACGGGGTAAAGGTTAATTGAGGAGCGAACTCGTGTGCGCTTCGGGTCGGGTCATCCCAAAGTCCAGCTAAGGTCACTGTTGGAAATTATTAAGTGTATCATAATATACAGAGGAAATAAGCTTTTCCTCTGCAAGCTAGGTCAGGATCTACTATGCAACAAATTGACAGCCTGGAAACGATTGTAAAACCCAAATCTCATGTTATCTACAGCAAGCAGTTACAGTTTTGAAATAATACTTTTTTCTTTCTTTCTCAAAATGAAATTCACCGGTTGAATTTTATGGTTTATTTTGGTGTAGGTGCTTATAAAATATGACATGAAATGAGATTTTTTTATGACTCATTGTTTTAACTATACATCAACTTCAACATCCTGAATTTAAGCGTAAATTATTTTGTTTAAATATATGATAGCAATAATTGTGCATTGAACATCGAGTACTGAATATAAGAAATAATATTCATTAGAGTGCATGTCATTTTAATAAGTTACTAGAAAGAAGAATGGCTCTTTTGTATCGTATGTATATTTTAACTAATTTAATTCCACTTCAACAATATGAGGTGTTTTCCTGCGATGATTCATGGGAAATTGTTAACAATGCTCACATTTCCTTAATGGATGTCTAGCCATACATTTCTTATTCGTTTAATTATGAATCAATAATGTTGCTGGAACTTTGTGAATCTGCAATTTTTATGTCAAAACTTTACAAATATTCACCACAAGTTTATTTGTAAAGAAATGGCAAGAATATTTAAATATTTTGTTTTCATAAATCAATGTTTAATTCGTCTTGGGGAAAAAATGCTTCCTCATTTAATTTACGTTATAAATAGATGAATCCAGAAATAAACCAATCAAGTCCATGAATCTGGGTAATCTAGAACAGATGGTTCACTCTCTAAGAAATGCCGCCGAGTTGGTTAGCACTTAGGTATAACAGTTCTTGGATTCGAATCTTACCTTGGGTTTGGATATTTGTAGTAGTTTGCTATCCACTTTAAACAGTAGGTCCCGGTCTAATTAGCTTCGTGTTCAAAAAATGACCGTTGAGTGACAAATAAACATTCCAAAACCTTCTTTTTTAGATGATTAAAATAAAAGAAAAATGAATCTAGAATCCTTAGATTTGAAAACAGATGACCGACTCTAAAAAACATTTTAATTTTTCAGTCGCTAAATAGAAATATCCATATGAAATTTCTAAATCACGAGCTTCTATAAGAGATGTCTTGCTCCTCAAAGAAAGCATCTTCACTAAGAGTGGTTAAATTATGGAACACATCTCAATCATACTTTCCTGAATCCAGAGATTCTCAAATAGATGACTATATCCAAAGAAAAACATTTTTATTTTTTAATGATTAAAATTTAAAAAAAAGTTGGTAAATCACATGTGTTTATAAATTACTTAGTTTGAGCTAAGAATTCAGTTTTTTATGTTGCGAAGCAAAGATTATAGATATCTCACTTGGATTCCAAAATTTTGAAATTATAAAACACATGACTTGCTCTGAAAAGACGTCTCAACTTTCAATAGAGAAGAATTAGATGTATCCTTCTCAGATTCCCGAATTTTGAAATTCTAAAATTAGATATTTCACCTTAAACTACAAATTTAGTTTTAATAAGAGACAAAAATTATAGAAATGTCCTTCTTGGAACTCAAAATTTTAAAGCCATAAAATTGATTAAAAAAATCGAATCATCAAGTCTTTATTTTATTCAACTGTCCAAAACCCTTAGTTTAAGTTTTATACGTGTAAAATTTTGTTTTAAAATTTAAATAGAGATTCACAAAACTGCCCACTATAAATATTTTAAAACATTATTGAAAGTAAATTAAAACCTTTTGTTTAAGAGTGACAAAATAGAGCAACATAATGTAATCAAATGTTATCAATCACTGTCAATTATTTCGTGCTGTCATATTTGTGTGTGGGAGTATATATATATATATATATATATATATATATATATATATATATATATATATAATCTTGTTAAATATAATATCTCACAGCTTTGTTAGAAATTCTTGAAATTAGTATTGGAAATAACCAATTTGTTTTACATAAAATAAATTAATATATATATAATTATAATTTATATTGCAATATATTTATAAATATTTTCTTTCGATTAAAATTTAATTAATTTTGTCAGTTAAGTGAAAAATTATTATTCTAAATTTTATTTGTATGTCTGACAATCACTAATAAATATTCGAAACATTCGTTCCTAGATGTTTCTTATTAGGGAAAATTTTTTGCTTTTTTTATATCATTTAAAACCTTCCTTTATTAATTTAATAGAATTTCGGCTTTTAATTTTATTATTCTTAGATAAATGATTTGAAAGATCCAAGAGATTTATGGTGTTGGAATGCTCAATCCCACAAATTCAGATTAATGTTGATTCAGAAAAAAATGTGGAACTTCTGCTTACACATAAAAAATATATTTTATTATACACTTGGTTTTTAATTCTTTGCGTTATGTAATGTGCTTTTCACATTGTCTAAGAAATGACTATATAATCTTATGTTTTCTGTTAATTACAATATTTGATTTTATTTCCTTAATTTAAAGCTGTATATTATATAAATGCATGAAGAATATATTTGTTTCTTTACAATACATTAACTCTTACCCTCAATTTTACGCACGTATGTGTGTGTGTCTGTTAAAAAAAAGGAATGCCCACAGAATATATCTTATCTGGAATTTTTATTTAAATCTTTCTTGATTTTTAAAATGTTCTCAGCATTTGTGTATTAAAATATGTGAAGAATCCCAACGAGCGGGATTAAGAAGCGGACCACGCACTTTTGTTTTCATACATCACCTACGTCCTTGTGCCTCTTTGGAGGTGCCAATTACACGGATGCCTCTCAGGTGCTCATCAATAAGTTCTCTTCCAATATTCATAAAAGACATTGTGAAGAAGCTTCCCACCAGAGGCGTCCGACGTCTTCTCCTCACGTAGGCAGCAGGCACGCGCTGGACACAATAGCCACGAGAGAGAGAGACCTCTGTGGGCAGTGAAGCACAATGCTCACTTTCCCTCTTTCTACGAGATCTTGACCCCCTTCCCGAAGTGTGCGAAGGTCGCGGAAGTGTGTCAGAAACGAGATTTTTCTGTTTATAGTCGCCGTTCGTCGATCCGCTGATGCCATTCATTTCTTTCTCACTTTCGCCCTTCGAGAATCGAATCAGCATCTCTCTCCCTCACCAGGTAAACTCTCTTTTCTGCGCTCACGTGAGTAGTGTTTGTTTACATACACGGCTTTTGTTTCTGGCAGACGATTTTTTTGAAGTAGCTTATAATATCGATTCCTTTGAAATAAAAAGGGTTTTTGCAAAAATATATATTTGCTTCTTTTTTTTCTCTGAGATATTTGTACTATAAAAATAATTTATTTTTAGCTGTTAAATATTTTTTAGTAAAACTATATTTTTGGGCTTTTTGGAAGGCATTTTAGTTATATTTTTCTGATTTATCTCTGCTCTTTCAATCACAAAATATACATTTTCTGTGTAAAAAAAAATTATTTCTAGTACACAACTCTCTAGAATAAATTCTATTTCGTTCAAGCAGAGATTTAAAGTAAAGCGTTGCATTTTTGAATAATTCACTTCTCTTATAATGAAAAATTCGTTTCGGGTTAATGATTTTATTAAAGAAGTAAGAATTGTTTTCTGGAAAAGTTGATTTGATAAGCTTTTTTTTTTGGGGGGGGGGTTGAATATTTACACAATCGATTTATATTTACTTTTAACTATTGAAATCGGTTAAATATATTATTCGTAGTGAATTGTTCAATAAATGTGCGTATAATTTTTGTTAAAGATTTTTTAATATAAGCTTTGAAATAAAAACAGATTTTAAAGAAGCATATTTGTTTCAATGAATGATATGTTTGTTCTCAGCAGAAAATTCTTATAAGAAATCTTAATTAAACTGTAAAAAGAAAGATTATTAGAGAAACATATTTTTCTGAATGATAATATGATAAAATGAATCATTCTAAGATAATTTTTATAAGAAAGCTTAATTAAATTGTAAAAAGAAAATTTTTTAGAGAAACATATTTGTTTACTTTTCTGAATAATAATATTTATTCCGTACAGTATGTGTGTTCGCTGCAGGTGATTTTTAGATAAAATTAATCCAGTTGAGAATACAGAAAGGTTTCAAGAAAAATACATTTGTTTAGTTCTCTGAGTGAAACATTTACTCCTTACCAAAAATTCTTGATAACGTTAACATTAAAAATGTTCTTTCCCTTAAATATATATTTGTCTGTTTATAAAACAAATTTTTTATCAACTAAATTGGTTAAAAACTTTATTTTTAGAAGACGAATCTTTTAAAATCCACTTTATTAAATTGAAGGAGAGAAGATCTATAATAAGAATATCTATAAAAAGATTTTTAAAATTACGCATTTGTTTTATTTTCCAAGCAATATATTTAACTTATATCAATTATTATATATTACATATTAATTTAATTATTATACATATTAATTTTTGCTAATTAATAAATGATGGGGAAAACTATTTGTTCACAACAAATGATGTATTAAAAACAACTTAATTCTGGTGAAGGAAGCAAACAGCTTATTTGTTTATTTTTCTCAGTGATATGTTTGTTTTATCGTAAAATATTTATTTTTCATAAATAATTTATTTTGATTTAACCTGAACTTCGAGGAAAAAGAAACTCAGTTTTATATTTGCTATTTATTAAATCATTTGTTCTTAGGAATCAACTTATTAAAGTAAACGCAATATTTTAGAAATTCAACTTTTTTAAATGAATCTGAATAATTTAGTTGTTCCATACAATATTTGTTAGTGACAAATTTTCTTAAGGCAACTTTGATTCTTCTGAAAGAAGAAAAATTTTATGAAATCTTTAATTTTTCTAATAGATTTCTTCTATGGTAAAAAAAAAATTCTGGCCAAGGATTATTATTATTTTTTTTAAAGAAGGGGCTGTTTTAGGAGCAAAGCTTTTAGAAAATCTTGTTTTAATTTTTTCTTTTGGGATTAATTTGTCTGTAATACGATTTTTTTTATTACATAAATGCATTATTTAGAATCACAAAATAATTTTTTAAATAAACCTTTATCAAAATGATGTAGATTTAATTTTTTATGAATAACATATTTTCTATTAAATAAACTATTAATTTTAAATAATGAAATTTCTAACAGATGATTTTTGAATAAACCTTTTCATATGGATATCCATTTATTTTTTTAAATAATTTCACAGTAAAATATTTTTTTCAGTGTATTATTTTTTTAAATAAACTCAATTTGTAACTATGTAAAAAATCTTTTCCATAATGGCTTATTTTGTAAGTGATATACTTATTCAAAAGAATGTCCTGTCTACGCTTAAAAATTCTTACAACTTGACACTTCCCACTTGATAAAATGAGATAGATTTCCAGAAAACGCTTATTTTTTACGTGAAATATGTATGCTGCTCTCTATTCCTGACAAAATGAGCTATATATATATATATATATATATATATATATATATATATATATATATATATATATATATATATATATATATATATATATATATATATATGTTTTGATAAATTTTCAATCGAAACAGTTTTTAGAGATGTTCTATTTTCTCAGGATTAGATTTTTGTCTGCTTGTGGTAAAATATATTTCCTATTTTATAATCATTTATTATTCTACTATTTTATAAATTATTTATTTCTAGAAGATAATTACTTTAAGCAAAATGTATTTTTGATATTTCATTAAAAGTATAAAAATTTTTTTAGAGAAGTTTATATATTTCTTTTGATGGATGCTATATTTTGAGTTAATATATTTAGTTTTGCCACTTAATGAGTGATATTTTTTTTTATAAACATCACTTATTTCAGGAAATTACAATTTTGATTCTGATAACTGCGAAAATATTTCTTAGAGAAATGTTTTTGTTTCTTTCTAAAATAATATTTATTTTACGGCAAAAGAGAGTTATTTATTTATTAATAACAATTTCATCAAAATACTTGTTTTGATCGTGCAATCTTTTTGCAGCGAAATATGATTTTCATCATGTTCCGATTAGATTTCTTTTTGAAAAAATATGCTTTATTGCCTATGTGTTTGTGTTGAGTAATAAAATACGCTTAATATATGATAATGGATTAATTAAAAATAAATAATACCAGGTAGATGAAATTATGAAATAAACAAATATTTTGTGTGTTAAAGCTATAAATAAATAAAAAATATTCTTTTACTTTATATAATTTCATATTCCATACATTACTTTTTTATTCTTAAGCATATTCAAAACAATTCTTAGATTATTTGTTAATGAAAATTCTCTTTTTACCCTTGTGTTTTTCATTTAAGTTCCTTTTTCATATAATCATTTACTACAGTCTGTAAGTTCTTCTCTGACGTAAAGCTAAATCACAGGCCCGAAGAAAAGTAGGAATTAAGAATGATAAAATTACATTATATAACTTTTTTCACATAATTTCCGCTGAACATTATATAGTTTGATTTGTTTGATTTTAACTGAACGTCATATGTTTTGGTTTTAAATACTTTTTCGATTAAAATAATTTTTCACTACATTAAAATGAGTGCCTGATTTTTTTTAACTGAACAATGTTTATTGAAAATTCGATATTTATATACTACAAAATCACAACTTTATAAAATAAAATGCAAAAATTTGACTTAAAAAATTCAAAAAATTTTGAAAATTAAATTAAAGATAGTATATGAGATTTTAGCTAGCAAAATATAATTTAAAAATAGTTCAATTTTTAAAATTATTTTTCATTTTATTCTAATAGATAGTTTAATGATGACATGAAAAGACATTACCATGTAACGATATTTCAAATTGAGAAAAGGAAATGGTTCGAAAATTTTTTTTAAAAATAATGAATTAGTGAGAAAGATAGCTAAATATGTGAACAAAAAAAGTAAAAAAAAAGTTTTTTAAACTGTTATCTAGCCTTTATTTTAAATATTATCAAACAATTAGATAACTTATTGTGATTTGTTTCCAGATGATTATTTTTACTCATCAAAGCAGTTAAGCATAACTAACAATCGAAAATTTTGAGCCATCAAAACGTTTTGAATACTGTATCTTAGCTGGTGACTTCTTCCCTACTCAATCCACACTAACCCCCGAATAATTAACACTTTGGCCTTTGCTTTGATTCATTAGTTTGTAAGTTCGATTCGCATCTTGTGCTGGTTGCTTATAATGGCTCAGAATCATCTTCGACTTAATTACACCTAGTGTGAAAAACAATGACCGTTTAGCATCAAATACACCAAATCAGATTTTTCCTACCCAATAATACACAAGCACCCTGTAAGAAAATAATCCAGGATAGGCCGTCTCAATACGATAGTTTTTGATTGGATTAGATATCGAGCCAGCTGACACTCAGTATAAAGAGTATAATCTTTTCCTACCAGATTATCGCACACTCTTTAAGAGTTATTGCGATAAGACTCAGGTTAAATCCTTTAATAAAAGGAAATCTTCCAAAACAACTAACTACCATTATGCTAAGGATGAAAGATAAATGATGGCAAATAGTTTGTCCCAATTATTTCAATTACAGGAAATTCATATTGTACTTAAAATATACCCCAAAGAATACAAAGTTTTAAGGAATTTTAGATTTTGGATTTAGGCTTAAGTTTTAACGATATTATTTGTATCTTTATTTTAATAATAATGATAATTAATGGCGATTATTTTCTCATTATCATTTTAACAAAAAATATCGTAAATACCAAGTAATATAAGAAATATTATCGTAAAGAGAATATATGTAATCAAATAATATAGCGATTTTTTAGTCAATGATAAAAATTTTCACCAAAAACTGTCAATAAGATCTTAGTTTGGGTGATATAATAATCAAAACTTTTAAGTTTTGATCCTGATGAAATTTTCTCTAATACAATCTTATCCCCACTGGTATTACTTATGGAACGAAACTCTTTTAAAGATTTTTCTCCTCCTAAGATTATATAGTTGTCTTTAGTTTCCAAATAGAATGTCCGAATCTCGTACAGTACTCTACAGATTATTTTTTTTTCTTCTAACTCACAGTTTTTTCTGGACCTTGACTCGAAAGGTTAAGAAATCTTCCATTTGTTCTACTGATTTCATTCTCTCAACATGAGCAAGCAGTTTCATTTTCATTTTATCTCCGTGACTATTTCTTATTCCTTGTTCCAGATTTCTATATTTGTAGTGATTCATTTTATTGTGTTCCTTTTTTTTCATACTTCTCCGAAAGAATTTCTCATCAACTTTCTCCTCAATACTCTCTGTAATTCCCTCACTTTCTCATAGTCTATGTCTCAGAACTATGAGAAGCAAAGGTCCAACGATAGCTGTGGGTAAAAGAATCTTTAGCTTCCCACTTGTAGAATAGTCTTAGCAGCTTTATAACAATAGGCAAAAGAGAAGTTTTTTGCTGCCTTTTGTATTTCGATTTCAAAAAGAATATCATTTTGATCCTTATTTAGAGCACTCAGTTATTTCAATTCCTTAAATTCTTATAATTCTCTCCACTATATTCAAAATTCTATATATTTATATCCACTTTTTTATATTCATATATGTAGTCTATGCAATATCATCAGCTTAGCTTATTTTCTTGGAAAGATATTCAGTTGTAGATATTTGTTGTATATCAGTAAGAATATTGACTATTTTAATGTAGCATGTGATTTATGTTCACTTTCTTTAACCATTTCAGGCCAAGCGTCCATTGGAAAAAGAAAAAGAAAAAAGGAAGATGCTAAAGGGCTGGTTTGATGCTTTCCGAAGCGATGGTGGTCCAACACTTTACTCGTCCACCAATCGGACGCCTGCCACTGAAGACGTCCGAAACGTACTCATCTATGTCTCCTTCTCCACCATCTTCATCGCCTTTCTCATCGTTTTCCCAGGAATCCGAAAAGAGGTGAGTTCCATATCGTATTTAACGAGAGTTGAGAATTAAAGTCAACATTCGAGTTTTAGCATTACCAAAGCTTTATATATATATATATATATATTATCATTCTTGGTAATAAAGGATGCATTTTACAAAGAAGCTCATTCATTATTTTTTCTAAAATTACTGAAATATTAGGAAAAAACACGCCATAAGTGGTACAATTTGGCACATATTTTACCGGACTATATGATTAGCTACATATTTGGTGCTGTTTCTTATTTTTGTTATTAGTTTTTGTAAAATAGAAAATGAATTACTTCTTCATTCCCGTTAGTTTGAACAAAATAGGGGAAATTTAAATTTAAGAAAAAAAATATAGATAAATTATTTTTAATGTGTAAACTCAGAACTATATTCAGGCTTCTACAAATTTTTATAGAATGTAAGATTGAAGTAAGAAATTTGTGATATTCATAAAATTTACTACAAATAAATATAAAAAGACATTTTTCTTTATTGGTTAAAAAACCGCGTCATTGAACTTATTACATCATTGAATGAATTACGACAGAGCTTTTTTGCACAAATCAATATACTATCAAATGCATAATTTCTTTGTCATGTGCAAAAAGTGCAACACATTTTATACGTAACAGTAGATAAGATTAATTGGATTTTTCATTGAAATACATTTCCGAATGTCTGTTTCTATCTACCAAAGATGCTCAACATAATCAACTATTTCATCTTTTTGAACAAGAATCAAAAGATAAAAGATTTGTATTTGGGGTACTGCCTGATTTATTTAAACAATCTTCAAATAGCCAATACATTACAGTTTGTGTAAATAAATAAATTACACTTTAAAGAGTATTGATAAAATATCTGACCCATTTTGATGTTAAGAATTCATTAAGTATGTTTTAAATTACAAAGATTTTATATGTAATCAAAAAGATTTTGGCTCCTTATCAATGGATTCTTATACGTGAGTTTTCTTTATATAAAATATATTAATTAATTAGTCAATTTCATACCTGGTTCAGGCAACATGTTCTCTATTGTTAAGCATCCCTGAAGAAGAGAGTCCAGCTATATTAAATAAATAAATTAGATGAACAAGAAATACTGTCTAACTTTATATATATATATATATATATATATATATATATATATATATATATATATATATATATATATATATATATATATATATATATATATATATATATATATATAAAATTATGTGTCATTTATGCAAAATGTTTATTTATTTTCTGTTTTTTTTTTATAAATTATAAAACACCAAGACATGAAGATGTTTCCTTATGACATAGAAAGTCTGAATAGTGAAAATTTGTTATATATTTTGAAAGAGTAAGATACTTCTGTGTGAAAAATATCATATTCAATATAAATTACCATCTATATTTTTTGTAATTTTTGCCAAGATGTTAATAATCAGGCACATACCAATTAATCACTGTGGTCCATCGTTTTAATCTTTACAGTTGACTGTATGTCCTTGAGGAAGTACTTCTTTCTCGCTTAATTGCCTCAGCTGGCAGAGCCTTGACATTTCTAAAATGCTTGATTATAATCAGCCGGTAAATTTGCATTGGATATTGAGCGTGGTCGACACTAGACTTATAGATCAAATTCAATTGACAAGAAAAAAGACCGCACCTACACGGAAGGCACAAAATATTTTATTATTGACTTTGTACCGCGGTCATTTTTTCTACCTAGATCTTATCCAGTTACGTAACTGCATTTCTTCTTCGAACAGTTATTAATGAAATCAAATAAAAAAAATTAGTTGCTTTTGAAATTCATAAAGATATTAAGCTATCCTGAACACCATTTCAAGTATTCGAATTTGCTTAGATACTTACAGTTGAAATCGGAAGCTTTTGCTAGTCCAGAATTTATTTTAAACTGTAATAAAAAACATAATTGTTTTTCTATAGTTTAAAGTGACACCGTGTAAAGTAAGAAGCACCACAAATGAGAGATATTGCAAATCTTGATCATCCTGAGTTTTTAGATTTTCAAGAAGATTTCCCGTAAATGATAGATCACCTTCATGCAACTTAAGTGAGAAAAAAATCTAGAAAACTCATTGCACAACTCTTATAGTAAAAGTGCTTGACGAAAATTAATATCTCTTATCTATCTTTAGTTTAATCTTGCTAAGAACGAATTTCCTTCACAAGAATCCATTAAAAAATGTGGTTTCTTTTACACAGCCACTGTGGATATTATGCGATATACGGTCATAGTAATTGTAATTTAAGCACTTTATATTACTTCAAAAGTATACATACAAACTACATCACGAAAAGTATGGTCCTATTAAACTAAAGGTATCCAGAAATATATTTAATTAAAGTCTGATTGAATTAAAACTATCGACAACTGTATCTTCCATTTTATGAATACAAATTCGAACAATTCAATTTATGTAAGAATTTGGTCATTTTTTGAAGCTATAAATGTCTTTAATAATTTCATAAATTAAAGGTTTCAATGTATTCATTCATTACAACATTTTCATTAAAGAAGATCATATTACTATAACTTGATAAGATATCAGGTAATCAAAAGAAACGCCAAATTATAATTTAGCTTCTCTTTTGATTACTTGAAATCTTATGGTTCTGAATAATTAACAGAAACAATTTCAATTAAATTTTATGCAAATGATTATCATAACTTATTGGTTGGACATTTCTGTTTGGAATGAGTTCGGACCGCAGGAGATTACTGTCATGTTCTTATTTATTGCAGGCATATCGGGCTGAATGAGTGAAAATGTTTCAGTTTTTCTGTCATAAGACCCATGAATACTTATTATAATTTTTATTACAATATGTCATGAAAAAGGTAATAGTAAGCAATAAATATTAATAAGTCTTACAGCTTTTAGTAATAGGTTATCCGTTGTATGATGTCAATTTGTAATTATAAAATTCAATAAAGAAATATATTTTAGATTCAAAAATATTAAATTACCCCTTTAGAAGACTTAAAGAATTGCATTTTTGCAAATTCAAATATATAAAACTATTAGATCTGATTTACACTACAATTTTTGAGTATTAACTTTTACAAATTTAAAACATTCTATTCTCATTTACTTTCAGAAGTATAAATTATAATCGTATTAGAAGAGTAAACTTTGATTCTGATTTAAGCTTGAAGATTTGAAAATTTGTGTACAACTATTGAGTTTTTAAATTCTAATTTCTTTTAGATTTTTTTCTTAACAGACCATAAAAAAAACTGTATTTTTAACCTATTTTTATGTAATTATTTATATAAAAAGCACAATCATAGTTGATAATAATTTTTAAAACATAAAGAAATTTAGACCTAACTTTTTAATATGAATTTAAAAATATGAAGATTTTATATTACTCATCTTTTGGAAAGTCATGATAAATATAAATTGTAGTTTTTTAGAACAGTAACTCTCAAATCTGATTTAAACTTGAAAATTAAAAAAAAAAATTTTAATTTCTTGATTTTTTTAAAAAAAACAATGTCAATAGTAGATAATATTTTTTAAAACAATAAAACCTGAACCTGGCTTAAATTTTAATGTTTGAACACATGTTTAAGAACTTATGATTATTTAAGAGAGCAATCATAATAATTTTTAAGTTTCAGTACCCTCAACTCAAGGTCTTGTTCAAAAAAATTTATATCCTTTTTCCACGATACTTGAAAAATTCATAATGGTCATAGACAATAAATTTTAGAATAATAAGCTCTTTTTTGCTTGTCTTCAATTTTTGATCACCTTAAAAAATTTATACACTCATTTCTTATGTTCTTTTAAAAGAAAAATCATTCTAATCTTAGATACTAAAATTTAGAACAATGAGCTTGGTTTCTAATTATCTATTTCCTTTCGAAAGAAAAAGATTAATTGTGATAAAAGAAGTTGGAAAACCACTACAGAGCTTTCTGATAGAACAAATCAAAGGAGATTAGTCAGAAATGTAGGGAAAAACCTATCGACGCCTAATGAGAATAAAAAGGACATTAATGTGCGCCAAGGGCAATCTGTGTGAACCCGCCAATTTAGGTGGGAGATTCTTGTGACGTATACGAATAAATAAATAATTTATTTACTTGCCACACTAAATACATTATATAAAAAAATGAAAAAAGATAAGTGGCAAAAAACCCATCCGTGGTTATAACGGATGGATTTTTTGTGCATTTATATTTATTTTATTTTTGAAACCTACTGTTAATTTTGGCTTATCCTTGGGGGCTTATTAAATAAGTAAATGTAATATAGTTTAAAGTAAAAACTAATTTATAGATTGTAAATTAACAAAAATTTAACGATATTTAAATCTAAATTCTTTAAACTGTTAAAAATTTTTGCACAGATTTAGTAAAACAAACAAATTTTAAAAGTATATCCAACATAAGAAAGTAGCTGGTAAAAAACAACATACACATTTATACATATTAAAGTAAAGAAATAAAGATCAATTATGAAGTTAAGATACAAAATAAACCTCTCTTCAGTGACCATCTCATATTATGAAGAAAAAAAGCTGGATTGATTTAGGCTATTGTGAAACGTTTCCACCTGACTACTTCTTGAGACTGAAGCCTTGAAATACCGTCCACGTCTTTCAAATTCAAGCCAAAATCAAGGATGAGGTTAACACTTGAATTAGCAATTTTCTCACCCCACCACGATACACCACTGAAGGAGCCTGTGGAGTCTACGATTTTTTTTAAAATGAATAAATCTTACCAACTAGACAGTTTTTGGATGATTTAGCTATCGAACCAACTACCAACATGAGATCAATATTTCATTCCCAGTAGATTACTGAAAATTTTACTAGGTGATAATCATAAGAATGTATAAATAAAAATAAAACTAATTCTGAAAATTAAAAATAATGTTTTAACAGTTTTTCTTCTTTTAAAGCATTTAAAGTACTATTCCCGTAGCTCTCACTATCCATATTACAATTTTAAATTGGAAAGCAAAGTTTTTTTTTGAAATTAAAGCTCTGAGGTTCAATCTTAGTGTTGTTAAACAACTGGAGACATTTGTTTCTTTTCAGTATTCATGTCTATAAGAATGGATGCTTGTCGTTGCAATTCGTGTATACAAGCAAGAACTTATAAATGATCTTTGCTTCTGAATTAAGAAGACTCCGACCCTGTTGCTTCCACTAATTGATAGAGCCCAATTTAGGGCTAGGTAAAAGGAAGAACGCTTTTGCAACAACAACTTCTTGTACATTCTCTTCTTCATGGTGTCAAACTTTTTTTTGTAAGGTTAACTTTTATTAATATTGTTAACACAAATAGGAACGTTATGATATCATTGTGAAAAGAATAAGTTATTCATAAAATTAAAATCGTACAGTATGGCATTATGCAATAAAAGTGGGAAAACAAAAGATTCAATAAAAATTCCTAGATTAAAAAAAAATATTTTATACACTACAAATTGCATTCTTTCATATTATCTGCAAAGTTGCCGTACAATTTTTCAAAATGTAAACCCGGACTATAAATGTATTTTTAAATATGAAATTATTCTTAAAAGGGTTTTCTTTTCATAAATTAGGGAAAAGAAATCTCTTCTCGAAGTAGCATTATGTATGTCCATGTTATTAGATAAGTAATATTATTAAAAAATAATCTATATAATGAATTATGAAATATAATATTATTTATCTTTTAAGTAGAAAAAGAAAATTTATCCTTATTAATGTGATAATCCAGCGTTGTGAATGAAAACAGCAAGTGTGTGATCTGAGGGTTAAAAACTCGATAATTTTGTTATTATTGTGCTGCTTTCCAATCATCACTTCTCCTGAATCATTTAAGCGTTTTTCTTTATTTCTCAACTCGTATAAACTATGGCAATTCATATATTATGTCTGACATATTATTTATATGCTTAGTATCTTCCAAACCAAAAGCATTGTATGTCCGAAAGCTTTTAGTCACTTTGTATATTTTACAAAAATCTATTTTCATTGTACAGAAGTATACACGGCATTTTATTCGCGTGAATAAAATGTCATGCATTGTTCTATGCATGAATTTAAAGTGTAATCTTAAAAGTGTTAATATTGCCTACAAATAAATTCACAAATTAGCAATATTTCTTTATAAGGAATATTTTATAAGCGCTTTTTATTTTTTTCATTTAAAATACAATTTAGCATTTGAGAGTCTCATTTTATCAATAAATGGTTTTGTTTATTGCGCTCTCTCTTGTATAAAATTTAAAATAAATATAGATATTGATTTTCATGAGGCTTGCTACTTAAAGTAGATTCTGAACATTGCAAATGTCCATTGGTTTCCTTATTCATGAATTATTGAGCTGAAGATATAAACATTCAAATTTCTTATTTGCATGAGAGATAAGATTATCATGAATTTTTTGCTATTTAATTCACGAATAAAAATATTAATTTAAAAAGAGCTTTATTTATTGTTTTGTAATATTAATATGTATTTTTCTTCCATCTGATCATTTGCTACAATATTTCTTGAGAGTTTTCTTTCCTTTTAGTTTTGAGTCGTTTTAATAAATATCTTGCACTCAGAAAGAAGTTTTGATATTAAAGTTATATTTAACACAAAATTGAATAAATAAAAGATTTTCCAAAATCACTTCTTTAGTAGAAATCGCGTGACAAAGTGATTAACGACGATCAATAAACAGAGCTAGATTTCATATTATGATCAGAAAAAATCACGTTGACAATTCAATCTTATTTTTTGGGAATACACTTTATCTCACCATAAATAATGGAAACACATACTCGGGAAACTCTTAAGCATTCAAGAAAAAACTGTATACAGAAACACAGTTTACATCTTTATATCTTCTGTAGTTTAACAATTTTATAAAACTAAGCCATAAACTATTCCTTCAAAAAAAAAATTATAAGAGATATTTTTATATTCCACTGTGCTGGAAATTGTAAATTATTGCAAAGCTTTTTAAGATTAATAACAACTACTAGAAATAACTTTGCATCGTTAAAAGCTTAAAAATTTGAAATTCCTTCACTTATCTCACAAATTAGAATTCGTTTCCAAATAATTTTCTGTATCAGAATTTTAAGTGTTCTTGCAAAATTTACTCGATATTATATACTTTGATTGAAATGAATAATTTAATTTCCATTGCTTTATGTATAAATATTACTATCAATGAATCATCCATATTTTATTAAACTATTTGATACGATATACTAAATAGCCTAACAACACCGATTTGTTACAAAAGTTTTTACAATCCATTTCTCGGATAGTGCTTATTCATTTTTCTTTGAAGAAGTAGATCGCACAGACACTCCAAATGATATGTATACAGAAATTATAAACGTAATATAGGGCTCTTGTCTTTATTTCTTTTACTAGATTAGAATTCAATGTAAACCTCTATTCTGAGAGACGCACACCTACTTCAAGATCACAGTGAGCACTATCTTACAGCATTAATATCCTATTAGCAGATGAAAAAGCTCACTTTTGTAAGAGAAATCGATCTCTCTTTTCATAGTCTTTGACCTAGTCAGCTATCAGCAATTTACCTGGCGTGAGTTAGGAAAATTTATTATTCGAGGGATCTAAAACATGCCTGATGGTTAACATGAATGAAAAAGTGGCAACTCATTATGAACTTTGACGATAATTCAAATTAGTGGATAATTTTATAGAAAGAGAAAAATGAAATCAGTTAAATAATTGAAAAAGGTGCTTAACTAATTTGGTTTCAATTATCATTTTTTAAAATACACGTTTACTTCTGATTCTATTAATTTTAAGGTGCCCGAACACGTTCAGGACACTTTTTTTTAGATACACTACATATATACATTGTAACGATTTTTTCTTATTTCACTTTAGAAAACATTAATATTGAGCTACTAAAATTTGATGTATTCCAATATTATTCTTCAGAAATGTTAAATATGTATACAATTTTAAGCATTTTTTTAAAAAATTTAAAAAATGCTACATTAAAAACTATTAAACATATTTGAAAAAAAATTGATACCAAATAATCTATGTGTTGTTATCTAGAAAATGTTCTAAAATTTTAAGTTTTTGTTAAAAAATAAAAAAATTACGGCCAGTTGATTATTTATTCTGAAATTTTAGCCAAAATTTCTATGCCATTATTCGAATAACAGGCCATAATTTGGGAAATATTTTAGATTAAAATTCATTTAGTACATTCTCTAGAAAACAATATGCAGATCACGCTCATGAAATTCCATAGTGATATTATAAAAATATTTAGAGTTATCGTTTTTGAAACATACAAATTATTAGTAAAAAAAAAGCCAGTTCTGAGAAAATCGCATTTAAAGATTAAAGTGTTGTGTCTTTATAAGAAATTCTCATATTTGCTGATTAATTTTTTTATTTGATTTTCTGATTGATTTCCGGAACAGTAATTATTTTATGTATCTTTTAAAAGCTTACTAAATTTATATTTCAAAATTAAACACTGTTTAAACTAATTTTTAACATCATTCTGGCCCTTTGAACTCCCACTTCCGGTCTTTTAAATATCTCCACTTTTGGTTTCCTAATCTTTACTAAATCCTTTATAACTCGGAATCTAATTCACGTAGAGAAACAAAAACAAACCTGTTTTAGAAAGCTATTTAAATTCCTTATTTAAGGAAAGAATGAAATTAATTTTTATCATTTTTGGTCGAAATTGATGTTTTCAACGCGTGTACGCGTACCTTAAAGATATATTTCGCTCAATATTTTCGCTATATTTAAGTTCAGACATTGATGGAGTTACATTAATATTTTTCCGATGGACAGCACACACACACACAAATATATATATATGTATATTTGCACGAAATTTAATAAAAAAAACCGTGTTATTGTTTATTAAAATAACATTTTTTTTAACTTTAAGATGTGAATATATTTAGAAAGGGATTTTTTCTCATTCTCATTTCTCATTACTTTAATTCATTAAAGTGAGAAAAGCACTATATTCCAATGAGATATTATATACAATCTTACTGATACTTTAGTGCGAGATAAAAATATATAAGAGAAAAAGTTAAAATTTATTTTTTATAGTTTGTTACAAAATACTTATATGCTCATGTACAACTTCTTTGATTTACTAAAAAGGCTGGTTATTTTATGTTTCATTTTACTTCCCTTTGTAACGCAATAAGTTATAAAATGTGTTAAATTTAAATGTTTTTTTATTTAACATTACCTTCAAGGTCATCAATTTTAACAATTACTTTTTCTTATTTGATCTGACAAAGAACTCTAAATTCAGCAAAATATTTAATTGATCATCCAAATAAATCTCTAAGGATGTTCATTTTTGACAATGCCTTTTTCTTAGCATGAGAAATTAAATGCCATTGGGACACATTCATCTGACACAGAAGTTCTGATTTGTAATTTTATTCTGAAGACTCTTTGTCAGCCCAATTGTATTCCTTCTTTCAAATTAAAAGCTCCAGTCTCTCATTTGTAAATAAAACTATATGTATTAATCGCTTATACATGTGCAAAGTAAACTGAGAGCTGTTCAAAGATTTTTACTTAAATTTGTTAAAAAAATGTACAATTTATTTATCCTTTGATCAAATTATAGTAATTATAATGAAAAATAATCTGGTATATTTTAAAAAATTCTCATTTTTTGAAACAATTTCTATGCTTGTGATTTAAAATCCGATATGTAAAAGGCTAGTTTAATAAAAAGTTAGGAAATAACATATTGAGAGCTAATAATTTAAAATAAGGAGTGGGAAAATATGTTAGTCTATTCGTAAAACAAAGAGAATTTTAATTAGATAAACTGAACCGAATCATCAAATTTTATTCAAAAGTTTAATTTAAAATGCATAAGAATTTAACGACTTTGCTTATTAAGAAAAATATTTGCAACAATATTAAAAATACAGAAGGTATTTATGAAATAAAGAAAAAAAATGAAAAACTTTTCCATTGAAATTCATGAATCAAAGGGAAACGTGGTTTGATACATGTTTTCCAAAAGTTATAAATATCCACAAAGGAAAGGAAAGAATCTCTGAGTCACTTCTTAAAGAGATAACGAAACTGAGCTTCAGTTTCCTCTTATTACCTGCTGGCATTTCATGGCGGCTGTTGCAGTGAAAGTTCATCCGCTTGACATTTAAGTCCGGCCTTGAACCGGCGTCCTTTTCCCGTCGAAAAAAAGAGACTGGATCTCTTTTTGCGTCAAAGGATTTTCCCTGCTTGATCCCCGGCGGGCAGAAATTCGTCGAGGTTCATTGAGCTTTTTTGTTTTCCAAACATTCGAAACGGCCGAAGGAATCTACCCCTTCCTCCCCCCAATAAGACAAATGGTGGGAATAGAATTTCAAGTTGCCAGATAACGTCACATTCAGAGCAGGTGGTGACATGAAAAATGATAGAGGACTGCAAGAATCCGCTGACGTATGGACCAAAAGGGGAAGAGAAAAAAAGTTGGTGAGCGAAAGTAATGTTTTCATAGAACAATATAAATTCAATTTTTTATAGTAATTTCAAGGTCTGGTAACCGTACAAAACAAACTTTGCCTTGAGATTCCACAGAAATGTTGATGATAACAAAACACTAGTATCCTTTGCTAAAAGGAGGCAATTTTGTTGAAAAAAGTCACTTTGCTTGATTTAAATGTAGGTTAGTTTTCCTTTGTTTTGTCGCTCTACGGTCACTTTTTGTACATTAGGGATCACTCGATTCAGACAAACAGTTAGAAAATGGATTCCGAAACTCACAACCACTCACTTAAGATTTAAAGAAACGAATACAAGCATTGTTGAATTCCTGGTTAGAGTACTAGATTTTATATATTTAAATATTATTTTTAATGAATAAAAATATTAAAGGCATCAAAATTTAAAAAATTCAGAAAGATATTATAAACCTGAATGTGTGCAACATAAATCTGAAATATATCAGCCTTTTTTGCTTATGCAATAAATTTTCATATTTATTATATGAAAAGACTTGAAGATGCGTGAACAGTATTAAACCATCAAAACTATTTCACTGGAACGAAAATGGAAATGGAATAATTCAAGCAAGACTGATTTAGTTGAAATGGAAATTTTATTTAAATAGAAATGAATTCATTTGAAATATGGAATTATTGGAACAGTTATCAAACGATTAGTTTCTAACACTCGTTTAATAATTTGTGGGTTGATTCAGGTGTGGATGCTTGACATGGGGCGGAATATTCTTTAAGCTCGTGATTCTCAATCTGTGGGGCGTGACAATTGAGGCGGGTGTGATCATAATAAAAGGGGAGCACGAACATATCCAAGAAAAAATGTTATTTAAAATATTAATTTACTGACTGAAACGACATACACACACAAAGCAGAAGAGCTTTTTTACATTTTTAATAACTAGCTTATTAAATAAAAAATATTTTCAAAATCAAAACTTATTATTATTTTAATTAATTTAGTAAGTTTTGATTAAGAAATAATTTAAAACTTATTAAATTATAGTAAATTTAATAATTCCCTGGATGTATCGCGCAGAGTTAGCTTTCTCAAAAGTAGGTTTAAAAAATCATCGTTCTATTCTTGTCCAAAGTTCAAAGAGGGGTTTATTACCAAAATTGTCTTTTGGTTTCAGTACTGGTAAACCCAAAATTTAAGTATTCTTGAGACAATTTTCTTGATTTCATTATCGAAATGACGTTTGTTCATGTATTTATTGATGTTTAACTAACATCTCATGCTCGCTTATGACCGCTTGTAAATTCATCCATGTTACTGAATAAATCTTCTACATGAATATTTAATTCGGTGAATTGTAATTAAAACAAAACACACATAATACCTATTCCTATAGATTCGATAGCGTTAAAAAAATTGACTCAAATGAGACTGCCAGGAATTGAAACTGGAGTTATCAAACAATATCCGTCTTATGAAAAAAAGTTTGCTCACATCTGCATATGCTCGACACGGTGTCTTTTCGATAATCCAAAATGTTCGAGAAAAATTGGAATTTCTCTAGAACCAATGAGAATGTCCAACATGGTAGACGCAAGAGCAGATACCTATGCAAAATGACACCGGATTCTTGTTTTGCCAATACTCAAAATCTGTGTCGTCAAATATCAAAAAAGTTCAGTATTGTTGGTAATTTGTAATTTTTAAAATGAAGCTCCTAGTTTAGATTTAGAGTCAAAATACACTATTATTGTATAGATTTTACTATAAAAAGGGGGAGCGATCAAAATTATGGTTGTAAATTAGTTTGCGAATAATGAAAGGTTGAGAAACTCTGCTTTAAACCACACATATTGAATGAAATAATCCATTTATGCAGAACCTGATTTAAAGTAACGAATCAAATTGGAGCACAAAGTGCTCTAGAGGAAAAAAAAATGTTCTTTAAAATATAAAATCTTTGGTTCAATACCAGTCACTGTTGAGCAACGAGATATGGATGTTTCACTTCTGATATTCGCGGGTTATATCATTTCTGTCTATCTCTCAAGGTGACTGTGTGCTTTAAAATTTACTCCTTGCAATACGTTGAAACTTTCCTGGTTGGTATCTCCTTTTCAAAGCACGAATATCGACCAAAAATCGTCTAAACATATGGAAACATATAAGACACATCTTTGAAACAATTCGTGGAGTAATATCAAGTGTATTACTATATTCTTAAACTCTATCTACAACATGGTATCAAAAATTAAATAATTTACCAAAATATTTGAATAGTAGTAGTTTGCTAAAATCTTTCTGATTAAGATAAGCTGCTATTATTTGTTGATTGTATGGATAAATTGCTTATGTTCTATATTTTCTAAATTAAGTCTCTTTAAATTTAATAATTGAATTTCGTTTTTTTTGTTATTTTATTCCTAGTGTTCAATATTTTCCCTTATAAATTTTCGATAATATCATTTTTAATTTTTATCATTTTGACAATATGTGATTGCTCCATTTACATATTTACCACTTTTCTAGTAATGTATTCTTTTCATTTAATATTTATTAATTCGAGGATTTCACGGTTTTGAAATTTTTTAATAAAAGCTAACTGTTCCTGTTAAAGCTAACTTTAACTTTTGAGTAATAGGTGATACAATAAATGGGGCGGAGTCATACCTCCCCCACCTCATGTTTCTGGTTTTACTTCCTTTTATTTTTATTCTGAATATTCAGCTTCGTGTTCATGAGATTTATTACAAAATGAAGAAATGTTTACTTGATGAACTGATATTTGCCCTATTTTTCAAACCTAATCATGAGAACCTAATACGATAAGTTAATTTTTTCATTCAGGAAACGGGTCCAAGAAAAACTGAACATGATTCTAGACAGTCTTCTCAGCATTTTAAAAGCGGTTGGGATAACACATCTCGCTGACTTTCAAAAAGCCTGCAAAGTTCTTTGTCTTTATAAAATTCGTGAAATATGATGATATCCATCTTTCACTTTTTTTCATCTTCAATACTCCAAATCAGTGCAAGCCATGCCGGCCTCTATGGGAACCAGTTTAATACTTCATGATGTAAACCTTTTATCTTCAGGTGTATTTGAAGTGGTTCAAAATCCACTTTAAGCCATAGGTACTATTATATTTAGACCTCGTGTTTTAAAAATGGCAATAAAATGAGATCCAAACCCAGATTGATATGTATATTTGATTTGGAGAGTAATAAATAAAATATTAAATTTAATGATGAATTGTGCACAGGAGAATCCCAAGTAGGCTATGTTAAGGTCGGTTATTGTAGTACGTTTTCAATTTCCTGTATTTATTCTGTCTAAAATTTAATATACTTCAACATTTTCGAAATTTTGAATTATGATCAAGTGGAGAGTTAAACTCTTGACCTCTAGCAGATTTTTTTCTTACGCCCCACTAGCTGAAAGCATTAAACACTGTGAAGAATTTATTTGCATAGAGATTTCAGGACCACGTGGTATGCAATAAGGTAATAAGTATTTAATTTTTCAGAGAAGAGAATAATAGTTTTCCTGACCAAGATTTGTTATTATACAGCTTAACGTAAACACAAGTTAGGTTTATGTAATACGACTTTTTGTGTGTGTGGTTTTGGATTTGGTTTGCCGGTCAACGGTCATTTTTTGCACACGAAGGCTAATCAGGCCGGGATCTACCGTTTAAAGTGGATTTCGAACCACTACAAACATCCATGCCCAAAGTGGGATTCGAACCCACGAACTGTTGAACCGAAGGCAAGAGCGGTGTTTGTGTGAATGATTTTCATTGTTGATCTGAGTTGATAAACATCTACAACTGTTTTGTCATTTTGAACTACAAATGAGGCGGCTCGGCACTTGGGATAACATCTTGTTCAAATAGCTACATCACACAAACAGCGAAAAATTAGACGTTACGAAATATTGATGGGTAATCTTAGCAGATCGTCGCCTTGGTCAGGTATCGAAGTCCGTATCTGCCGTTAACGAAATCCTTTCCTGTTACAAGACGATCTAATATCCTTTATTGTAATTTATTAAATATGTCATTGAAAAATTAAAATTTTGATAAGATGAGATATGAAAAAGGAAAAAAGCTAAATAGAGTATCTATAATGAATATTTGAAATTCACGTGAACATAGGGACAAGCTCAATGGCAGTTTTTTTTGAAAAAAAAAGTATCCCAAAAGTTACAAAAAAATTAGAATTTATACACACTTTTCACCAAATACAAGAATGTACAAGACCATACAGGAATTCACGGTGACTTGATTTACTGTAAAAAAAAAAATAAAGTTTTTGCCAAATTGATGATACTAACTCAGTCACGTTTCTACGTTGTTTCATTTAGAAAAGCAAAAGTAATGCAGAAATTGGGTCTTGATGTAAGCTTGTCTCTTTTTTCATTGCAAATCTTAAACCAAGGCTTAATATATAAGAAAAAATTCTATTACTACTTATTTATTGTTGGATGATAAAAATCCAAGTAAATTTCTGTAGCATCATGCGTAGTGTGTAAGGATAGTGTGAGTGAAATATTTTTGAAAGAAAGTTTGGACCGATAAAATAATTAGATTTAATACTTATAATGTACAAGAAATAACTTTTCTTCCTTGTAAGCAAAAAAGAAGTTTGACATTTATTGTTCAATAAGTTTTTTAAGCATTTATCTTGCCGGGCAACTTGTCTAGTGGTCAGCGTGCCTGACTACGAATAGGGAGGTCCTGTGTTCGAATCTCGGTTCAGGCATGGATGTACTTTCTCTCTCTATCTATCCTGTCTTTGTCCTTTCCTTGTGTGAATGAGGTGTGAATGGTTGCCTACCCTATAAACGGGTCCCTATGGCATGTGTGTGTACTGAAGAAGTCGGACTCCACACCAAATACGGTTCAGTTGGAAAAGTAGAGCAGCGCACCCCAATTTGCCAGCCTAGCTGGCACCCGAGAACATCAACAAGCATTTATCTAATCAACTTTTAAAATTTGAATTTCATTTTAGACTCAGAGATTAGTTGTAAAACTTTCTCAGTTGTTGACTTCTACTGAACTAAATCGATCAACGTAGCCAATTCCTTGTCATTTTGAATCATGATGAAGAAACAAATGAATCAACCCCTGATTCATACTATCATAATTAATGATATTACAAGTTTGGACTTTTTTCATAAATATATTGATTAAGAACTGATTTGCATCATTATTAGTAAAATGAATTGATGTATGAAAGATGGGATGATAAAACTAACATCTTTCATAAATTTTCGAATTTTAAAAAAGTAGTGTTAAGGGAAGTTGTAAAAGGGAGGTTATTTTCAGAATAAGTATAAAAATTCGCTTACTACTTGGATAAAAATTCAAAGTTAATCTTTTCGTTATTCGTCTTAATTCATTTAATGCTACTCTTAATGCAATAGACATTCGCTTATTCGAACTCGTGGAGGTCAGTAAACAGTTCTCAATATAGAAAAACAATGTACTTGATTATTAAGATCTAATTTTTTTTTATAAATGAAATACTATCAGAGAAAATTATTTTAAATTCATAATAAGAAACGCATGCAAAATAAAATTCATACTTAAAAAAAATACTTTCATTTTATTAATGGAAAATCAAGCAAATCTCTAAAAGCTTCTATATCTTTTCTTTAAAAACTTCCTTTTTAAAAAAGCATTTTTCCATTTTTTATCAATTTATAAAAGCAACTACTAAAAGTACCTTAGTCCTTATAGCCATTCAGCTTCTCCTTTTACAGATGGTCTTTACCCTACATCATTTTTGTGTTCGATATCTGAAAGCACTTTTTCGTTCTCATTCATTACATTCTCAATACTTTCATTATCCAATTTTTCCTCTGTACATTTTACATGTGAGACTAAAAATTTTTCGAAAAGAATTTCAGGCTGCAATGAAGTTCTTTGTCGGAATTTCATGTATTGAGTGACTCATCTTTGTTCCAGTCATCAAGTAAATTAAATTTACATTCTGTAATTATGATGGCTTTTTTGAGAAAGCTTGCATTTTGAAACATTCTCGATATTGTCTTTCTTTCAACATCATTCCCAGCATTGATTGATGTATGCATTGCTCTTGAAAGACCAATTTCATAACGCCGATTTAACTCCACACTCTTTGCAAAAATAAATATCTAAATAAGAAAGTAAATAAATTACGGCGTGCACTGGGTGACTAACCCTTCACTACAAGGCTGTAAACTACTACTCATTGTATTGTTACCCGGTGGGCACCTGTGAACTAAATCACAGAGGTGAATAGCATTACCCACGCCATACCACTACAAACTCATTTATAGGATGGGCCACATTTATATATCTCAGAAGAAAGAACACAGAAACACAATGAGGGGAAAAAACCCATCAATTCCCTAACCGGGATTAGAACCCGGGACCAACAAGTTAGGAGTCAGGAACGCTGATTATTCAGCCATCGGTCAGCTCTTTGCAAAAATACACTAAAATGTTTGCTCTTGAAGCTGTTGATTATGCCCTAATTCATGGACCTTAAGACAGAAGTTAGATTAAACTAGAGAAAAAATTAAAAAAAACTGTTATGCACACTTAGTAGAATTTTTCGATTCTCTATTAGGAAAACGTCCACTCAAGCTTTAATGTTAGCATGATATGCTGCTGATAGTTTTTGAAACATCTTGACTTTAGGTATTTTCTAGTGAAAAGCAGAAGCAGTTTTTCTGTTTCATTGATATTGGCTGCACTATAATTCTGTGCATTTACGCCTTTAAAAAAACTATTTTGGGGGTAAGATCTTAAGGGAAAAAATTTCTCGCCAAAACACCCTTTGAGTCGTACCTGAAAGTAGTGATTTCAATGCTCCTTCTTTTCTATTCAATTTCCTAAATTTTATTTAATGGTCCACTTTCAGCACAGAGTTTTCTAAAGCTCAAACCATATCTGTTTTTAAATATTTGGTGCCAACCATTTGATGCTTTTAAACCTTTTATGTTCAGCAAAGCAGTTGGATTTCCTTTTAATGGGATTACCATAAAGTAGAATTTTCATTCCTCTCATTTTTCTCAACCAAGCAAGCAAAACTTTTACCAGTTTATGATGTTTTGTTTCTCTACAATATTTTCGAGGAATTGTTTGGTTTTCTGTTTTCAACGATATTTTTCCAATTTTTTAAATTTGTCGATTGTTTCTGGAATTTCAGATTTTTTGACAATTTTTGTTTTTTATTTAATATTTTTTCGCTCCTTTAGAATTTTTCTTTATTTCAACTAATGATTATGTTCTTGAAATGCGACAAATCCTCTACGCATTGACTTAGTATCTCTCTTAGCAAACGAGACTTCTGGTGCCCATCCTATCTTCTGATCAGCGTGCCTGAATGTGGATAGGGAAGTCCTGGTTTCGAATCCCGGATCGGGCATGGATGTACTTTCTCTCTCTGTCTATCCTGCCTTTGTTTTTTCCTTGTATGAATGGGTTGTGAATGGTTGCCTGCTATATAAATGGGTAGTAACAGATGAAAAAAAGGAAAAGAAACTGTTTCTCAGAAGCGAAAGTTACTGCTAAATTTTCAAAATTTTAGCTCGTAAACGAGATCTACACTATTATTGTGTCTTAATGGTGTGTGTGAATATGAATTAGTCAATACTTTGTTAAAAACGTAAAGGTTCCTAAGTCAGAGGTTCGAAAAAAACGAGGATCTTCTATATAATGATATTAAATGCCTAATATATATATGTTAATCATATGAAATTTATAATTATCGATATTTTTGTTAATTTTTATCCTTGAAATTAATAAGAATGATTTCAAAAGTTTTAAAGATTAATAGGTTTAATTTCGACCTCCGCTGTATTTAATAATTAAGAATATATTTCAAAGCGTATGTCATGCTCATGCACAAATTAATAATTATGTGCAAAAAAAAAAAAAAAAAAAAAAAAATAAGAATGATCAAGAGTACCATTTTGCATTACTATTAAATTGTTTAAAACAATTATTTTAATAACATTTATTGCAATTTATTATAAAACTATAAATCTCCTCGAATTCTGATAGAATCCAAGTATAGTTTCAATTTTTAAAAATTAGTAATAAAATTTTTCCGCTCATTTGCTGGGTGTTATTTTTAAAAAAATTTCTAAGTAAAAAATTCTATGTCAGTATAGTGAAAGCATAAATTATTTTATTTTTTTGTATAAAAATATAGAATATCGACATTATAAAACATTCATAAACATGCAATACAATATACATTCTTAATATCGACATTATAAAACATTCATAAACATTCAATACAATATACATTCTTATATAAAACACACATTTTATTTTCTCTAAAAGAAAATATCTTATTATGTATGGCAAGCTGTGGTAGTTGATAGATTTAACTCTGTTCATAGGTTTGATTTTCATCTCGAATATGAATATCATTAGTGGTTCAAATTTCTCTTCAGGATGCATATCTTAGTTCAATCAATTTTGTTGTAAAGGTGTTTGCAAACTCATAAATAAAACCAAACTTCATTATCATTGCGCATAATTTTTATGTTATCTAATAAATTAAAATAAAATATCTTTCTTAAATTCATATTAGAAGGAAATTGCTTAAAATTCTTAAAATTTATTCGTAATTTTATGTTTAAGACAAAATATTTTTATTTATGACCAAAGCGATATTTCTTCTTTAGAAAAACATATTTCTTCTTTAGAATTTTCATATTCTAATTATGTTTTCATAAAATTCGTAAGCACTTAATTAGAAATTTCAGTTAATTTTTTAAACTCTCTCTCTTTCTCTCTGTATAACAGCTTTTGTAGTTTGATTATAATTTCAGATTAAATTTTCAGATTTTTTGAAGTTGAAGAACTATTACTTTTTTATTTTTAACAATATAATATAAATGCTGACATTTTTATATAAAATAAATAAAGTAAAAATTACAAACTTTAGTCGAAAATTTAAAATATTTTTTATTTAATTTTAAACAAATAAATTCATTTCAGAAAATCACAAAAGTTATATTTAATTTACTTTTATGATTTTTCAAACTAATAAAATTTTCATTTTTATTTTTGTAAAGAGTTATAAATAACAGTATTTGTTTGTTAAAACTATTCGTATAGTAATGTACCTTCTAATTATTTTAATAGAACAAAGCATTTAATTTTATTCTGTAAAAGGAATAAAATACTGAAAGGAAAAAGATGACTAAAATAATAATCAAAAAATAAAATATTTTGATTTTGCAATAATTACTTTCAAGAGTATTAAGCTCTTGAATTAATTTAAGTTGTTATGGACACCATATAAACAATCTGCTCTGCGTTCTGTTTTTCGGGAAGTGATTTCATGGATAGTAGGTTTTACTTCTGTGTGTTGCAAAAGAGAAAAATAAGGGAATACATTTAACGTCAGATGAAATTCACCATCAATCTCCTATTGTTAATAAGTGACTGTGATGAATTTGGAACCCTCTACTTTTCATAGCACGGTTTTTGAGGCGATATGATTGAAACAAAAATTAATACTTTTAATTAATAGCCCAAAAAACCAAGAGAAAATCATTATAAAGTATTTTCTACGGATTTTCTCTTGGTTTTTTACGCTGTTAATTGGTATTAGAGCAAATGATTTCTCTTGGTTTTCTGTATTCAAAGTGACCCTTGAAGAGTGCCTTAAGGGTCCCTTTTAGTATACGATAGTTTACTCGACATAAATTAACAGTTGGCAGTTTAAAATAAACTCTGAACAGTCAAAAATATCCATGCAAAGATTTATTAAATTGTTGAACTTCTAGAGTGACAAATATAAAGTGACAGTGCTCAGGAAAAACATAAGAAAATTAATCGAATTCATATTACTAGCTTTCACAAGTTTTTGTTACTACTGCAAATGAATCAGTTTTCTCAGAAATAAATAGAAAAAAAGCCAGTTATAACTGGCTGCAGAACAAACGGATGCAGCAATCATGGTTCATGATCTAGAGTTAGCGAGGTCGATGCCTGACTTATAGCAGAGGACAGTCCTGCTTAGATAGCTTACACATGGTTAAAGTTAAGAATAGTACAAGGTTTCTTTATTAATGTGGTATGTATATAGCTACCTGATATACTTAGTTAATATAAAATTTTTTAATTAATTAAAATGAATTATTAATTAAATGAAAAGTAGAATTCAAAATTATCATTACTTGACTATGATTTAAAATTACAAATTTGCTTGTTGTACTAAACATCTATTGCTGGCAAGAATCGGCATTCGTAAACGCATTATAATAACCAATTGTCTCAAATAAAATAAGAATATATAGAGAATAAAGGCTTAAGTCAGAAGAAAATGCTCTCACATTAAATTCAGTGGTGTCAAAAACATAAAATTTTAAAAAGGAATTTTGAATGAATTATATTTTAATTCGAATTTACTTTTTAAATTAAATTTTTTCCCTTCCAGGATTTCACACAAAGAACGTTTCTCCATTGATGCGTAGAAGAGAATTTTCAAATAATTTTTTTCCTCTTAAACGATTCATTGAATTTTATATTTTATTTCATGATTTTCTTTAAATGTCAGACATGTTAAAGAACTATGAAGAAATTATGAAATTGGAGCAAATTCTTTCTCTTTCAGACTTTTATATTCTTAGTATAAAAAAATATGTATATATATCACAACAATTCCTGTACATTAGTATATGTTTGATAAGATATTTGTATGCTAATTTTATGTAGATATTTGTAATGAGTGTTATATATTTTTTGTGATCGTATTCATGACTACATTCTCATTTATTTATGAATTAATGCATTTTGTCGTCTAATTAATTTAAACCTAACAATTGAAAGTTAAACTGATATTTTTTGTCCTTTGCTTTCAGAAATTCAGTACCTTTATCAGCGTGACGATCAGCCTATTTGTTGGCGCTGTCATTTTGAGTAAGTAAATGTATTCATTTTCTTCAATGAATATATAAAACATCATTTTAATGTTTTTCTAATATTTTTTGCTATTATATTTCTTAATTTATTTAAATGCAATGTTAATACATTTTGATCTCAATGCATATGATTGCAAAAAATTCCGGAATCATTGAATGGAAAAAAATAATTAAATTAATTTTTTGGTTATACAAAATTAAAGGGGTCGATTTATTTGCTGCTAAACTGTCATTTATTGCACACGAGGGCTAATTAGATCGGACCCTACAATTCGAAGTGGGTTCGAAACAACTACAAACATTCAATGCCGAAATGGAAACCGAAGACAAAATACTAACATATTGGTTGCTAGATTAAGATACAAATGAAAATTATAATACTTATTGAAAAGAGTAAATGTACTTGTCCTGTACCTAACACTGTTTTTTGTAATTTTATTAATTACATGAATTTTTTTTATCATTTTACATAAATCACAAACATCTTTTGCACTCTCGGAACTGGTAATTGAATGTTTGGTGCTTTTCCCATCGGTTCAATAGATCGCGCGTTTGAATCTTACCTCGGATGTGGATGTTTGTATTGATTCAGAATCAGTTTTGTCTATTGGTCCCTATCCAATTATCCCTCTTGTGCAAAATGACCATTCAGCATCAAATAAACCAAACCACTTCCTACATTTAAAAATTTGTCATAAAAGGCTTCAGAATTTTAACGTTATTCTATTCATTTCATTAAACCAGGCAGTCATTGCGATTTCTTTCTCATTATCGCTATCAAAATAATAATTGCGAGTAATTTTTTCAGTTGAGAGAAAAGGAAGAAATTGAATGAGGAAAAGGTATGAAGTGTATGGTGAACGATCAAAAATGTTCTATCCAAATCGGTCGTGCAATTCTTCAATTAAAGTTACCGTGAGAGGGTGACCAGAGGGTTTTGTCAAAGTACAATTCTATTCAGATGCCCTCTTCACCTGTTGCTTATTGCAGTTTATCATAATTTTCTTAGAGCCTTACTACTGTAATGATTCGAAATGATTATAAATCCTTTTGGCATGTGATGTAGTCAGACCACGTAGCTTAATGAATAGCTGGCAGAAGAGAATATAAATATAGAAATCATGAAGCTTGTTAACAAGAATAAATATGTAAATGATAATGTTGGGAAGTGAAGAGGGCTTTATATATATAGAAAGAATCGCTATTTTTTTCAACAATAAATATCGTGTTTTTTTAATTTGCATATCTAAAAGTTATTTGTTGCCTGAATGTTTGTCATAATTCATGTTAGAGAAAGAGTTATCGTACGATTTTACATACAGAGAACTTTTTCAAAATTTGAGAAACCTGTTATAAATTGGTTTTAAAATTAATATGGATAATTATATTACCAGGAAATTATATTTACACTTTCTCAATTTTTTTCTTTAATATTTTTAAAAATTTTGGGAAAAAAGTAAATAAATAATTATTTTTCCTTAAAACTTGAAATTAAAGAAAATTTTAAAAGAAAGTAATTAAAGAAGGTGAAAAAATTAATTAAAAAAAAGGCTTTGCTTAGTTAGATTTTAAATTACAGTAAATTTTCGTTTGCTTATTGATTTGCGAAAAGGGTTGCTCAACTTGGCCAATTGCTTTGGCAATTTGAACCATGGTTAAATTTTAGCAACATCTAATGTTGCTCTGTTGATGTGGTGTAGAAGTTTGGAAAAGAAAATGCCAACTTAGGTACCATTTCCGTTACTAGACGATGCTTCAAAGTAATAAAACGAATAGATACGTTTGAGCAGCTTCAATCGCCAACAGAGGTACCTGGAGACGTATCGCAATACCCATTAACTAATATATTTTGAGATTTTTATTTCCCAATCTAAAACCAACTTTACTTTTGTACTCAGGTATCGCGAATGCTATTACAGTAGGGATGGAAGGGCCACTAAACGGGTCAAATTATAAATTTTATTACTTTATTTCAATGTAACATTTAAATTGGAGTTTAAAAACAATATATTTAATTGAAAAAATTAAATTAAAAAATTATCTGTTTTTCTTTACTTCTAATGTCACTTAATATTTTAAAATATTTTTAACAAGAACAATGAAATTTTGGTAAAAAATATAATACATCTGTTGTTGGCATTCCTATTAAGTAGGGCACACTCATTCTATTTTAATTTAATTATATGTATAATTCAGTAATATTTTTTCCTTTATAATTTTGGCAAAAAGGAAACTAGTACCTCCCCCCATAGGCGATCTTTGCAACTTTTCTTCGTCGCCAAGGTAAACTCACATGTCGAATATATTGGCGATATTTTCTGTTTGATGCATCTGTTGAATGAACTGTGTTAAATTTGAATATAATAGATTTCAAGTAGTTCTGGGATGATATTTATTTCATCATTTTTTATTCGTTTGTGTGTGTCTCCAATCCGTGCATGTTAGTTTCACACTTCAAGGAAACTAATTTTGTGAAACGTTTCTATGGTAAAGTAAAATGGTGACTAAATTTAAACTATAGAGTTATTTTGGCAAAAAATGGCAGTTATCAATGCTTCAATGTAAAAAGATTTATTATACCTAATAAAACAATTATATAATAATAATATAATTCCTTATAAAATGATTCTGACTACAAATTAGTCTTGCCACGATAAAGCTTTTTTCTTCTTCGGGAAAATATTATTTTTCAGTGCTGTTGCCACTAAAAAGAACCATATGTATGACTTAAAAATAATGTAAAACATTAGAGAAACATATCTGGAAGTAAAAAATCTGAAAAGCAACAAAAACTCTAATTGACAACGCTATAAATCAAAACAAAGCACGCTAGATTTCGGGAGAAATATCTTAGGGGGATATCATACTTATACCACAAAAAGTTTATTTTTAGAAAATTGAAGGTTCGATTAAGTTTCAATTCATTTAATGTTGTAAAAATACTAACGTTGAAAATATTGAATATTATTTATTTTTAAAGAATATTGAACATTTGATCATTTTAAGATATAAGTATGGTATATCCCCCCAAGAGATTTCTCGCCAAATTTGGCGTCCTTTGTTTTGATTATAATATTGCAAATATGAATTTTTGTTGCTATTTGGATTTTTTGTTTCCAGGTTTTTTTTTGTGTTTTGCGTCATAAATATGGTTTTTTAAAAGGGCAACGGTGTATGAATTGCTTGGTGACGAAAAAAGTCGCAAAGGTCGCCATGAGGATCATGAGGGGATATCATTTCCCAGAAAAGGTTTGCACATGAATGCACAATAAGCATTCTACAGGGAATAAATACATATTAAAGTGTCAATATTAATTTTATTTTCATATAAAGCTTTTCTTAAACAATTCTTGAAATATCAGTAACAATTTCACAAAGATAATACACATTGTTTAAAAGTAATAATAATAATTAAAAATTACTCAAAAAGTCATCAGAAAAAGTTTGCGTAAGGTACAAATTAAAAAGATATTTGGAAATTAGTTTTACATTTTTTAGCCTCCGTAAGTTTGTATGAAATGAAATATTGTATGCATTTTTTTCATTACTTATTCATTTCAACTCTGGTGGCAATGCAAAATATAGAATAAAAACATCGTTTCGTTGATTTAACAGATTAGTACTTGCAAACAAGTAGACCTGAAACGAATTCTACGTGAAAAGAGATTGTTCCAGACGAAAAGAAAATCATCTTAAGTCAAAAGAATGAATGTGAAACTCTTCAACCAACTGGAAAGATAGTTGAAAAAACTCAATCTTCTACCCAAAGATAAATAAATAATTACAAGTCATCAAAATTTGTTATATTAAAGCCTCGGAGTAACCGACCTTCCAAGCTGGCTACTATTTAAGATTAGAGAAAGGTTTAAAAAATCTCTTTATGAAGATACTTTACAAAATTTTTTGAAAAAAATCTCGCTATTACGGCTATGTAACTCGTAGAAAGCCATGTATTTAAACAGCTTTTGCAAAACCGTTGAAATTTTGCCAGCAAGTATGTTAATAAACCTTTTGAGTTTTTTTTTTTTGAAAAAGTAATATTCTCTGATGACAGCAAATTTTCTATGTTTGGCATCAAAGGGTGTAAGCTGGTGCGGAGAAAACAAGATAGGCTTTTGAGAAGCAAAATTTGGTGCCTACATTAAATGGAGGTGGTGTAATGATTTGAGGGTCCATGGTAGCAAGTAGAGTTGATCGATTAACTTTTATAGACTTCACATTAGATCATATGGGATATCTAAATGTAGTAAAAGAAAATTTGAAATAGAGTACATAAGATTTGAAACTTGGCGATGACTTTTTTTTCTACAAGACAATGATCCAAAATACACTGCCCACAAAGTAAATCTCTGGATGCTGTACAATATCAAATATCATTTGCATACTCCTCAACAATAGCCATAATTAAACCCATTTCCTCATAATAAATCTTTTTAAATATCGAAAGATAAATAAAAGGAGTAATTATGATGAACTGAAATTATATTTCCCCATTCAGAAACCACCTAGCTAATTCACTCTATGCTTAAAAGATTGGAAGAGGTTCTTAGATATAAAGGTTTTCCATCCAGACATTAAAGTTTAATTGACGATCCATGGAAGCTATTTCTTAAAAACTTTTCTCATCTGTACATAAACTTTTACTGACTGCTTTTTATGTAATTTTTATTTATTATTGTTATTACTTTGAAAAAATTTGTGTTATCATTCTGAAATTGTTACTGGTATTTAAGGAATTGTTAAAGAAAAGCATTGCACAAGAATTGAATTAATGTTAACACGATAAGGTACTTTTATTCTCTATTGAATGTTAATTGTGTTTTTGTACTCTGACCTTTTCCGACAAGTGTACCCTACTAGTTCCAAGTTATCTATGTAAATAATTTCCTTTCTATGTTTTTGAAAGAATAAAATAATAAATTGAAGTTAAGATTTTGAGTCGAAACAATAGATATCCTTTTTATGTATTTCTTTTTCAAAACTAATAAAACAATTAGCTATTTATTTAAATAATGAAAAATACTTGTTTGGTAATTAATAATTGTAAAGATAACTCATAAAGTTTCAAACAATACAGAAATCATAACTATAAATTAACTATACAATACTGGCCATTAAAATTGCTACACCAAGAAGGTGTCATGCTACAGACGTGAAATTTATACGAAAGGAAGAAGGTGCTGTGATATGCAAATGATTAGCTTTTCAGCGCATTCATACAAAGCAGGCGTCAGTAGCGCAAATTGCATTTGAACGTTGTTGCCTGGTGAAAAGTTGTTGTGACGATGCCTCGTGTAAGAAGGAGAAATGCGTACCTGCACGTTTCTGACTTTGATAAAGGTCGAATTGTAGTGTACAGGGATTGCGGTTTATCTTATCGCAGTATTGCTGCTCGCGTCGGTCGAGATCCAATGACTGTTAGCAGAATATGGAATCCATGGGTTCAGGACGGTAATACGGAACGCCATGCGGGATTTCAACGGCCACCTATCACTAGTAGCCGAGAAGACAGGCATATTATCCGCATGGCCGTAATGGATCGTGCAACCACGTCACGAGCCGTGAGTCAAAAAACGGGGTCGTTTGGAAGACAACAAGTGTCTGCACGAACAGTTTGACGACGTTTGCAGCAGCATGGACTCTCAGCTCAGAGACCATTGTTGCGGATTCCCTTGACGCTGCGTCATAAACAAGAGCGCCTTCAATGGTGTGATCAACGACGAACCTGGGCGTACGAATGGCGAGATGTCATCTTTTCAGATGAATCCAGGTTCTGTGTACAGCATCATGATGGTCGCATCCGTGTTTGGTGGCATCGTGGTGAACGCACACTGGTAGCGTGCATTCGTCATCATCATACTGGCCCATTACCTGGCGTGATGGTATGGGGTGCCATTGGATACACGTCTCGGTCACCTCTTGTTCACATTTACGGTGCTTTGAACAGTGCAAGTTACATTTCTGGTGTGTTTCGACCCGTGGCTCTACCCTTTATTCCAGTCCTGCAAAACCCTACGTTTCAGCAGGATAATGCCCGACCGCATGTTGCCGGTATTGTACGGACCTTACTTGATACGGAACATGTTCGGCTGTTGCCCTGGCCAGCATGTTCTTCAGATCTTTCACCAATAGAAAACGTCTGGTCAATGGTTGCCGATTGACTGGCTCGTCACCAAACGACCATCACTACGGTTGATGAACTGGGGCATCGTGTTGAAGCTGCATGGGCATCTGTACCTGTAGATGCAATCCAATCTCTGTTTGACTCAATGCCGAGGCGTATAACTGCTGTTATTACTGCCAGAGGTGGTTGCTCTGGGTACTTATTTCTCAGGATCTATATCCAGCCAAATTTTTTGAAAATTTAATCACTTGTTATATTTCTAGTATAATATATTTGTCCAATAAATATCATTTTGTTATCTGCATTTTTTCCTGGTGCAGCAATTTTAATGACCAGTAGTGTAAATTTTTACTGTCTTCTAAACAATCGTGTTGATTTTAAACATTGATTATACTGTCCTATAAAATAATATATCATATATAAATTCATGATACTTATACATAATTTTATAAAATCCATGCTATATTTATTATGAAGGTGTAAAGGGTATATTTATATACTAGCGTCATCGCAATTTGGACCAAACTAAATTAGCGAAACGAGAATCACGTTCCTAAATATCATAAAAAGAGAAAGCAACATCAAGAAAAGATTTTTACGTTTTTATTTGAAAATTTATTAATAGTACCGTAATTTTAATAATAAAATTGACAGTGGTGACGCTAATATGTAAGAATCGTGCAAAGCATTTGATTGTGTTTATATTGGCAAAATTTTAAATTGGATTTTTTAAAAATATTTTAATAGTTTATAAATTTTATAATTTTTTAATGCATTAAAAAAGTAAATTTATCAATGAAAAGAAAATAGTTTTAACTAACTTATCATTTAATATTTAATTTTGAAATTTTGTTTCACAAGATTAAAAGATATTATTCTAATACAAGATTTGAAAATGTTATTTCACAAGATATAATACAGAGGAAAACACATTTTTAGAACGATTTCGTGGCCGTTTAATTAATGTTTAAAATGTAAATATTATTTTTTCAAATGTTCGATCTGATAGGCTTTTTTTCTGGACTATAAGTCTGCATCGTGATTTCCATGATAGAAGAGGTTTTCGCAATATTTCTAGGGGTATTGCTAACCATTCCTCTTCCACTACTTTCCAGAGTCCATCTATCGTGGTGGGTTTGCGTTTAGAAAGAGCCTTTTTTAAAAGACCAAAGGCACAATAGTCCATAAGTGAAACGTCAGGAGATTTTGCAGGGATATGTTGAAAATGCATACATGCAATACCTGTATTAGTCATCATTTTTTCAAGGAATGCAGTGGTAGTTTTCGAAGTATGACTTATAGCTTTGTCGTGATGAAGTTTCTCTCTTTGAAAGTCATTGGGATAAACAAGTGGAATTTCTTTTGTAAATATTTGACGTAAAAACTTCATCTGAGAGTGCGATGAGTTGATTTTAACATTTTATCCCACTCTTCTTATAAACCCCTTACTGGAACTTTCTTTACATTGACGGAAATGGGTTTGCACGTTTTTTCCTTTTCATTTTCTATATTAAAAAGACCTTTTTTTGTTACAGTCATTTAGGTAAACCCATGCTTCATCATGGGTCACAATGTTTTTCCATTTACCCCCTGCTAAGTGGTTTTCATACAGGATTCTACAAAATGTTTTGCGTTGAACCACATGTCTAGGTAAAAGCTGGTGAACAATATGTTTTTTTGGCATTTTAAGTTGTAAATACTGGTTTATTATTTTATTTATTGCTGCTATAGGTGTATCTAAAGACTTTGCAATTGATTTCTGTGTTGGCGGATTTTCTCTTGTTACCAGCGATTTCACTTTAGAAACATTTGAAACAGTACGCACTTTTTACGGATATTGGTTTGGAGTCTTCTTTCTATGTAGAAATAATGATTGACAGTTTTTACCTGTCCGATTAATAATATTGCTTATTTTGCACTTAGAAATTTTAATACCATGAATTTCACAATGTTTTTGAATTCTGGAATAAGAACGTTTATCTTCGGAAAGCGCAAAAACATATCCTTCAGTTCACAGCATGTTTATATGTGACATTTTGAAAGAAGAATAAATTTAAAAATAGCAGACGATATTTCTCATTTCAAATAAATAAACTGTTGCCAAAAATGTTTATTCTAAAACATTTACTTTTTTTAATTCGTTATCGAAATCTTTCTAAAAATGTGTTAATACCCTCTGTATGTTACAAATACAAACATTGATAGATGCGTTCTCGTTATAATGTGTACTCTTCAAATTTTACAATAAACCATGCAATATTTTTCTCCTCCTGGTCTATTGCAAAGCCGTATTTATTACTAGTCAGCATCAGAAACCTGAACTAATCTAATAAAATTTCTTAAATTAAAATTTTGTCTTCCTAAATTAAAATTATTACTGTATTTTTCTCAGAAAATGAAATTTCATATAAAGAGTAACGTGTAAATTGTTTTTTTCCTCGTTATAAATGAAGCTTCATTTATTTAAAGTTATCTAATTTTCTAGAATAAATACTTAAATTTTAAAAATTATATAATCCAAATTAGATGTTTAAATGAATTACAATCTTTGTAGTTTGCCAAGGATACTCTAGAGTTTAAAAAAGTGTGTAACTCCCTGAAATTAAATTTCATCCAAACCATATTCTTATAAGTGTATAGCCAATAAAATAAAATAAGGACCTAAAACGATGTAAACTAAAAATTGCACAATCAAGTTAAATTATCTAATAGATTTCCGATAAGTTATTCTAAGTTGTCACTAGACGAATAGTATAAATAGAACAGAAGTTAATTAGTTTTAAATAACTAGTTAAAATATGACCATGATTGCTCTGTGACCATGAGAGTAGAACAAGGTCAGGGAAACCAGCAAGACTGAAGAAACATTTTGAGAATATCAATTACAATATAATTTGATATTGTACTACTAATAAAATCAAGGAAGTTAGAAATCAGTCATTTATAAGATTTTTTTTTTTAAAAAAAGTCAAGATAACATTAGGAATTGAGATGAAATTTCTAGCATTAATGAAAACTTAAGATTCAATTAAACTTTTTAATGATGGATATCCTGATTTTAATTTTAAAAAATGAAATTAAAAATTTAGTAATTTGTCTTAAAATTAATTTTTTTGTTCCAATTTAAATAAATATTTTTAATTAAAAATAAATAATAAATTTTTAATGTAAATATAATGACAAGGTATGATCTGTTTTTTTTTTTTAACCACAATTAAGTCAAATTTGTCCGAGACGTATAGCTTAAAGTAGGCTTCAAACCATTGCAAATTCTTCAGGTTAAGGGGAAATCGAACATTATTACGCTATGATTTTTATCTCAATAAGAGATAAAAATCATAGCTTAATCATAAGAATCTAACTACGTTACCATCTTTAATTTATTTTTTGGAAAAATATTACTATTTTTACATTTTTCTTTTGAAGAAAATCATAAAAAACACTTCGATTTTTTAATATTATATTATGTCATATTAGGTACGTTACAGTTCTTGTCGTTACATTATTCGTATTACGGACTCCATTGATTTTCCGAGATTCCTTTCTTGTGATATGTGAACAAGAGTGGTCTCTAAATCGGAAAAAAATGTGGCTTATCTTTTTTGTACACTTTATAGCAATTTTCCTTTGTGAAGCAACTTACTTTATAATGTCGAATATCTATTACACATGGTCACTATTAACTTAACGATAAAACAACGCTTTTACGAATGGAAAATCTCTCGATAGATCTTAGCAACTGTTGAACAGTGTCAGATAAGAGGTGCGTTTCAGCTTTCTTTATGCATTTTGTCGAATATGCTTGCTTTCTAACACAACATAGTTGAAAGCTTAACAGAAGGAAGTTATAAAGATTTACACATTATTGCTAAGAAAAAAAAATTCAATATAGATATTTATAATATATTTACATTAATTGTAATAATTAACCGCATTTACGTGACACAAGGAAAAAAATTAAATACATTCAGGGTATGCATACATTGAGGGATAGTGCATGCGCAAAATAGAAAATAGAAGTCCATTACCATCATCCATAATTGAATATTGCTTAGAAGGGCACAATTATCATTTTGAATAAAGTTTTGGTGCGTTTTATTACTCGAGATCTTTTGTTCTGAGTTAGTTATTTAAGAGTTAGAGTTTTCTACTTTCAATTAAAAAAACTCTTGGATTAATTCATTTGTTGATAATTTTAATGGTACAAAACTTTTTCATTTCAATGGGATCCGATTAAGGAAGCCCTCATGCACAAAAAACAACAAGTACAGAGCAATTAAACAACTAATTAATATTGGTATAGAGCTATAGCAGAGTATCTTTCTTCTCTATAACGTCAGAAAGCTATGCTTAGATTGCAAGAAAAAAAAAATTAAATATGTTTTAAGAGTGGAGAATGAGAAAATGTTTAATGCACAAATTTCGGGACATATTCTTGTTTTATAGCTAGATATTTCCGAGATATAATTAAATGAAATATTTTTAATGTAATATCAATTTACAAATTTTACAATTATTATACTCTTATTTAATAGTGAAATATACAACATTTAACTGTGAATAAGCATGATTTAAGTTCATGAAAAATTAAATTTAAAAAGGGGAGTGTTATGGAGTTTTCCAGGTTCTCTGCTTCCTGACACTAGAATGTAGCTCACTACTTATGAACAAATCTTCTCGGGAAGACAAAAGATGCCATATGTTTATATATATATACGAGTATTATATATATATATATATTATACAGAGATATATATATATATAATATATATATATATATATATATATATATATATATATAGTTAATAAAAAGTTTCATCGTAAAAGTGTTCTGCTACATGGGATTTAATGGAATTTAAGGTAACATTTTTATAATAGGTCATTAGGAATTTTTCGAGATTTCTACTTTTCATTGCTTGAATATAGCTCACAGAAGTGTTCGTGGTTACACACACACACACACACACACACACACACACACACACACACACACACACACACACACACAACTGAATACTTTTATTCAAAAGAATATGGTTTTGCTCTTTATGGTGAACCAAGAAAAAATTCCTTTATGCTTATAAAGTGTATTTTAATATTTCAAAAAATCTGTTTGCTAAATCTCTCTGTTATGAGCTTAAAAGTATGATTGACGATTGAAGTGCCATTTTCCTTCTTAATTACGAATAAATAAGCTATCATTGATTTTACATACCGAAAATATAGCACGAAATTAGGTATGGTAAGGAAAGGCTTTAATCTCGTGACATGAAGGTAACTGTTATACACCTTATATACTTGAACGTGGTTGAAAATTAAAAAGCAGTTGATTCAGCTTAGCTTTTCAGATGGCAGAAATAAGCAGGCCCACATATTGCGCTTTAGCATTAATTGCAGGCATTAAGTTGGATATTATTTATAGGATCCGTTATTAAGATAAAAAAAATACACCTTAGGTGATATTTTATTAATAATATACTAATTAAATATAATAATTTGTGAGAAAGAGAGAGAGAGAAAGAAAATATTTCATAGTTAGTTCTTGGAATTGCATATTATTACAAAATCAAGACACAATTAAATCATGAAGCTAATTTTTATACCTCCTATTTATTACCTTGTCATCAATAGACAGATTATTGCGATTCATTTACAACTGGCCATTTGAGCCGACTGAAGCTCTTTAATATCGCCAAATATTCCGTAGCGTGAACCATGACGATATAAGGATGCTAACAATTGAATTCTTTATTACTTTGAATAAATAAATATTTTGTCCCATGAATAATTTCACATCCATAGCAGTATACTAACTGAAAATATTGAAGACAAAGAAATAGAATATGAAATATATTTACTATTGCTTAATTGCTATACATTTTCTGAATGTATTATTTTAATAAAATTAATAGCAGGTAACTTTTTATTCATGAATCGATCTGATATTTCCAGCATTTTTTCAGACAAAATTTTTCATCACCGATTTGCTTGAGTTTCTCCAAATCTTGTCACTTTTCCTACCTCCCTACAGCTTCTGTATACCTCTGTCTGAGGGTGGAGACCAAATACAGACTTTATTGTGTACTTAGTAAAGAAAATTGGCGTTCACTTAAGGAGCGTCAAATAAGGAACAGACAAAAGCCTTCGATGTTTCACGTATGAATTATGTTCTTTTTCACGGCATGTGGTGTTAGATTCTCTATTTTTCTAAGAGTTCTCTTTAAACTGAAGTGTTATGCTTCAACGTAATGAGCAAATTGACCTTTAACCCCGGAAGTGAGCATGGGAGGAATGGCCGAAATAGTTTTTAAGTCGACACACATTAACTTCCGGAGGTTTTCCACCGATAAACTGAATGACCCACCGAGGACCCCAATTCCAGAGAGAGACCCGTGATATTCATTATGCTAAGTGGAGGCTTTTGTAGAGATAAAAGGAATTGAAAACTGCCACCGAAAAAAGGGAAAGGAGTTTAGGATGAAGATTATTTAATGTATTTATTCATGAATTCTTTTAAATGCTAATAAATAGCGGATATTTATGATTTTCAAAAACTGCCATTTTACACGAATATTTAAATAAACGTCACATAGAAAACTCTTTGTATAACTTTTTGTGTGCTTCGTTTTTATAATTTTCATAAAATATTTTCTTCCAGTCAAAGAATATCGTCTTGAAAAGATCTATTTACGTTAAAAGTTCCGGGGGATCTAATATCACTCTATTATAATATGCTATGCATAAAATTGCATATTTTATATTATCTATAACTTTTCTGTTGTACATAATCATTTGCTACACATAATCTTAAATTTTGATTAGATACCCAATTCTGTCAAAAACCATCATGTTCAGAGAATACATTAATAGAGTTTAATATTCTAATATTGTTGTGACATGCCTAAAAACCTGTAGGATCTTTTTCTTTAGTGACTGTTTTATTAAGATATGCATAGTACAATTATGCATTATTATCATGAAATTTAAGTATGAAGAATTAACTTGTTCATAATTAAGTGAATACCAAAATTTATCCATTAATTTTACAGAAATATGTACAATCATGGTATGTTGTGCACAGGAATGTTATGTTAGATATGAAATATTAGAAATTAAAAGTTTTGCAGGTTCGTGTGCTTAGAAAAGTCTATATTTATTAATCTTCTGTAGTATATCTAAAATAAAAAAAAAAGTTTATCCCCCATGAGATGTATAGCAGCACACGTAAAAGAAAATTAGTAATAAGAGGACTTTTTTGGTTCTGTTCTTAAATGAACCATTAATCACAAGAAGAAATACACTTTAAATTTCAAATGTTTAAGAAGTTTTAAACCAATATGCGTTTTTTTATTGTTTAAAGCCTATATGAATAGCAATGTGTTATAAATATTTTATCATGCGAAAGTTAAATAAATATTTTTTGAAAAGATAGGGACAGCTAAAGAATAATTCTTTTCCTTTTAAGTAGCAGGTATACGTATTTCTTTTAGATTGTTAATCCCTAATATTGCTGTTTCTTTTTAATAAAAATAGCACTTAAAATTGGATTTATTTCGAATGATTATTACGCGTTTTATGAATTATTCCTCTAGTATACCAGCTTCACCCATGAACTTATTCCATCAGAACATATAGCTTAAAATAAATTCCGAACTGGTACAGACATCTACAACCGACATGAAAATCGAATTCGTGAACTATTAACCAAATGGAGGATTAACTATACAAATGACCAGTCGGCACACGATCTATTAACTAAGTGATGTGTGAAATAGGTCTTTATATTTTATTAAAGCAGAGAACTATCCTTGGAAAAAATTGCTTTAAATTTACACATTGTTAAATAGTTAATTCTCCCATTTGAAAATTAATTCAATTTACATACAATTTAAAGGTAATTTTGAGCTACTGCAAAACAGTCATGGTCATAGTAGTTGGAATCGACCCTGGGAACTATTGAATTATTGCCAAATCTATAATTCTTCAGCTGGCAGTATATCCCTTTGAGCAACTTTTCACATAGGTTTAATACTAACGCTTGTCTAATATAGAGTAGAAAATAAATAATTCATAACTTTATTGGATTTTACTCAGCCTTTCTGCAAATTTATTGTAAATTGAAGTACATCTTAGGGTATTTCCATAGGTAAACATTTATAATCAGATTCTTGTTACGTATTCAAAAAAAATTCACATATTTATGAGGTTATGTTTGTGCCTTAAGCAAATATAATACTTAAATAAGGAGTTTTTTTTCGGCTTTTAAAAATTTATAATGGATATTAGCTGTTTTAAATTTACTGGCTATTATTTATTTATGATTGTTTCACATGGCTTTCTATTTCTGTTAATCGAAAATATTAAACTTCGCCAGATTATAGTTATTTTGAACCAGACTTTCATAAATGATGCTTCCAACAACTACGTTACAACATTGCTACATCATATTAATGTCAGAGTATATATATGTGTGTGTGTTGACATAATAGTTCAGGTATCGAACTTATTACCTTTTTATGGTGATACTTCCACCCTTCACCAGGCGTTGATTCAGAAAGTCGATGAGATCGGTAGATTTCACATAAAATTTTTGAGACATTTTTTTTAAAAAGAGATGTCTGCAAAAATAAATTTTCACCTCGCTTATGACAATATTTAGTAAGGAACAAAATCGTAAAACTTAAAATAAGGTTAAATTAAATGAAATGAAATTAAGCTCCTGTAACTTATAACCACTGTCGAGTAAATAAATAAATATCGGCCTAGTAACGTTTCACTCATATCGGTTTACTATTAACTAGAAGCTGGGGAATGGATCTCTTACGGAACTTATATCATAAACAGACTTATTAAACACGACCGTTTTCATTAGAATGAAGAAAGTATCTCATAAAAATAAGGGCAAAACAATGTTTTATACAAATTTAAAGTTTATTAGATTGGAAAAGAGAAAAGAAATGTAGACCACTTTTATATTTAAATATCTGAAATGGGAAAGTTTTGTTATTTAAGTATTACATACACACACACACAAAGGATGGTAACAATTATTTGCTTTTATAACTGAACTGTTTATATACATCATTGCACAATACTATCAGAGACTGATAATATTGTGCAATGATTTTAATTTTGTAATCAGTAAATTTGATTCTCGTTTAAATTTTGTGGATAACATTGTATGATCATTCCCTGAATATGAGTAAAAAATATTCCTTTGTATTCATCATTTTGCCCTTATTTTCATTATGAAACTTGATCATAGATATTTAGGACTTCATTGCAAAGCCACTAACTATATGAAAATATTCTTTTAATCAATAAAAAATACTGTCATAGGGAGTTTATTGTCATTTTTATGTCTATTTTCTGGTTCTATATAAATTGACGTACCATCTCAAAAGCAAATAAGGCTAGGTAGTATCAAAAATATGTATAGTTATATTTTGTGGTACTTTTGTAATTACTTTTTTAATGATTCAATATGGATTAACGTTGGAATAAATATTCCGCAGAGTAGAAAGTTCCAACGTCGATCCTAATGATTATTAAACAATGATAAAAAAAAATTTTTTTAATGATTTTATCACATTTTGTTGAATTGTTTTTGATATTTTTGTCTCTTTTCTTTTATCCCTCTTGTTAGCTTTCAAATATGTTTATGTATTACTTTTTCAAAAGTATATAGTTGTTATGGAAACAAAAATTTTTATCATAAAAATAATTTTAAAAAACATTTTCAAATTTTATTATTATCATTCGCCACAGTACTTATAAATAAAAGTGACCGACGTTTTAATCTTTGAGATTATAAATAACAAAGAAAATTTCCTCCCAACTTTTCAGAATGACAGTTCATTTCTTTTTTCCATTTTACTTTGTATACATATTCATACATTTATGTAGTAAGATATCAAATGTCGTTACAGCATGTAGAACATTAGATATAATTTGCAAGAAATCTTTGAAAATGTAGTAAAAATATATACATAATGATAATGTACACAAGATTTGATTTTATCAGAACATAATGAATAATTATGGCAAGCAGATAATATCAAAATTAAAAAAATTAATTATTTTAAATTAATTTTTATATAACATAGTAGAAAAATACTATAACTATCAAATCTTTTATATTTACTAATCCATATTAGTTAATATTTGCACTTCCTGTTTTAACAGGTTAATTTTATTAGATAAATCGCTACATAACCTTTCTCTTATAATTAAACTTTTTTAAAAATCATCTTTTAAATAATTTTTCTCGTAAAAAAACACTTCTACTAATGAAAGTACCATAGCTTTGCTCGCGTATTGAATTTTTAAGAAACAGTTCGTTACTGGAATAGCGCTTTTTTTCCAATTTGATTGACGAAAAAAATCTGATTGTCTCGCTAAATGATTATCGAGCACTTGATTAGTAAAAAAACGCGTAAATGAAAGTAAAAATTGACATAATTTTTGAGTGTGAAAAACAAAACCTAGCTAATGTGTTGCGTAATCTGAAAAATTCTCTGTTTACTTGTAATTTTACGCATTGCCCTTCCACAATCAAAAAGTCAAGAAAAATAAAATTATTCTTAATATTTATATTAATGAGAGAAGATGCTATTTGGAAATAAAATAATCATTTATTTTTCATAATATATTTGTTATTTACAAAACGCGTGGTTATTGAAGAAGAAGATTTCGTGAAAATATTTCAATCTACTATAACAAATTGCAGGTATATATATTAAATCGTAAAATATCCCAAACACACACATACACACTGGTAGAACAGTAAAGCAAGATGTATTGCTCATGTGCCCAAAGAGTAATGCTTTCGATACCTGAATCCGAAAAAAATGATGAGAGTGTCTATACTCTTTCAAATCTCCTAAATGTCAAATATCTTCTCATAAATGTAGTGCAGAATTTTCGAGCGGAAGGTGACAGTTGAGAAGTTGACTTCATTTCTTTTTTGTGGTTTAAAATGACGAAATGATTTGCTGCATTGGAAGGCTCTATTTAGTAGTAAAAAGTATAAATAATTATAAACTATCATGCAGTATATTAGACAGTGAAAATGTTAATTTAAATAAAAATTTTCCATTATATTTTCCTCGAATTTAATTACGCTCTTGTTGATATGGAGCTCACTACTTTTTAGGATTCCCTTATATAGCAGTCATAATTTCACTGTTTTGAGTCTTTTGAAATTTTTATTATTTTTAGATAATAGAGATTTTAAAATTCTGATGAAAGTTAATGCTATAGTTCTTCAATAGTACTTTATCTTTTAATATCGCATCTATAGAGAAATGAAAACAATCTAGTAGTTTTATTATTGGTTTCTTATTTCTGTCAACCACAAATTGTTTTTTATTTATATTTTCGAAAAGATTTTAATCTTTAGTATGGATTTGTATAAAATAAACTGATATCAATAAAATTTAACATCTAACAGAAGATAGCCTAATGTTTCCGGAAATTCTTTTTTTTAAAGAAGATACATCTGCCACGAATCTGCGGTTATTCAATCGTAGCTAAGACAGAACCCAGGACGTTTTAATCTGGAGAGCTCAATCTTTCACCTAGGCTAGAAATAATCCGTTTATTTTGCTGCCAGAAAAGTTTTAGTAAATATTTCAAACCTTAATTCTAAAAATATTTTCTCTTAAAAATCATATAGCAGATAACGATAGATATTATAAGTCATTTGAAAAACTGCAACGAAATTCTTTTCTGAAGGTCATTTTATACAAATTAGACTTATTCACATTGAACAAGGGGAAAACTTGAAGAAATCCCAAGCACTCACTTCAGAAATATCCATCTCTGCTCGATCGATTCTAGTTAATTTTGTAGCTGAAATCTTTCACTTTAAATAACGTTATCGAATCACTGGGACATGGTAATTTTTTTATTCTATAATTTCCAGCAAAAAGACTACATCAAAATAAACGTCGCTCTTAATGACAAAGTCTTTAAAGCACGACGAGATCAAATCATAAAAGTTTCACAAAAACGCCAAATTTGCGTAAACAACTCACAAAATTAAACTGTGGATGGCATTGACGTGAACATCACAGTCCAGAACTCAAAATCTAAACACATGATTCTGATTTATGTCATTAAATTTTACTCCAGCAGACCTCCCTGTATCTAGTTCAAGAGGAGTTATATTAATTTATGTGGAGGTCTCTCGAAAATTTATTCATCATTTTTAGTTTAAACACCAAAGGGCTCTTAAGCACTTCTAAATAATAAGTATTGAAAAAATATTTCTTATTGAATTAAAATATTTCTCTTGAATCAGAACCTTTTCTTGCGTAATAGATTGCGCGCAGGCAAAATTATTTACAAGGACCCTATGAATTTCCTAAAGTTTACATGGGGAAAAATGTGTTAAGTATTATCATGATTAAACTACATGAAGAGCTTTTCTTTCCCTGGTCTATCAGAAAGTCCTTACTTTCGTTCAGTTTCCTCCTAAGGATTTGGTTGGCGAGTACTTTCTTCTTCCATGTGCCTATCCATTCAATTGCTATCTAAGTAAGATACCAAGATGAAGTTAAAGTTCATGTGGTTAAAAAGTGAAGTGGATTGGCCTGAAGTCAGCTGAAGAAGCAAGATGAAATCAATGAAAGGTTATCGGGAAAGGAACCATGCCGTGTTAGGAGAGAACTTCATTTCTACTCCAAAAGAGTCCTCTTGACAGAAGGGATTAATTCAGAGATTAGCCTTCTGTTGCCATTCTTTTTGACATAAATGCATAAGATGAAAACATAACCAAAAGTAAATTTTAAGAAATAAATACTTTGTAAGCAGCGTTCTTTATTATAAGGAATACCACATAACCAGAAAGTAAAGTAAATGATAAGAAACGGAATCTTCAATTTTATTTTTAATGAATTTAAGCAAACATTTTAATAGCGATTTGCACATTATGTGAAGCTTACAAAACTAACTTTTTTTTATCCAAATAAGGGAAATCCGTTTATACTCTTCCGGAGTATACATATTGGTTTAAACTTTAATTGTCTGTACATAATTTTTTTCATTTATGGAAATTCGAAAAAAATGTATGTTACCTTTTATTTTTCTTATTACGATTAATGTCATTACATTTGATATTACATGACAAAATGTTACATTTGGATAAAAAGGTTCTTGTATTAAGCTATCTTCATAAAATTTTTTAATTATAAAAGTTTTTTTGTCTATTAAAATCTTTATCTCTAAAGAAAAGGATTCTTCATAATTTCGATCAAGAAATTTTTTCTTTGTATCATATGTATCATGTATCAGGACATTTTTACATATGTATCATGATTTGTTCATGATACATATGTAAAAATGTCCAATATTATCTTATAATGAATACAGGATGTTAAACGTCGAATGAAATTATAGAAGTTCATTACATTAAAAAATGTTATTGGAGGCTGCATTAAAATGAAAATAAAAATATGATTTTAATCCAGTTTTCAGCATTTTGATTTTTTTCTATAGTATAAATAATAGTCACATATTTAAAAATATAACTCAAAGCTTTTGTTGTCATTAAATGTTTTAGTAATTAAATCTTAATAATCTTACAAATTTTGCTTAAACAAAAAATGCTTACTCTTAAGATCAAATGAATAAAATCAGGAGAAATTTAAATTTATAAATAAAAGTACATCAACAACTCCTATGGATTTTGTGATTAAGTTCAATCAATAGAAAAGTGCATTTATGTTACACTTCATATTGTTTATCTGACCGATCGAAAGGATTTTACTTAGCCAAACGCTTTTGCTCTTTTGTGAACATCCAAGTCACTCTAGCTGGACATTTGCTATAACGAAATGGCAATTCTCCTCTCATGACTACCACACCACAGCAGGGAAAATAGACTGCTAATATTTAACAAGTATATGTCTTCTCAAAATGATTAATCTTCAGCTTTATTAGGTGAGCTACTTCATGATCACAAGACCAAATAATTTTTAATCTAGTTTTCCGTAGCCTCTAGAAAAAATTATTGCATTTATATCACATTAGGACAGCACCTTAAGCAATGTGATACATTTTAAATGTACTTGGAAATATAATGCTACGTCCTTTATTGACATCATTAAATAAAATGAACAGTAAGTGATGAGATCAACTATTGTCCGCACATTTGAAACATTGCACACTGTACAAGTATTGAACTTCAGGCGACGATATTCTGATTCAATTTAGTTTTTGTCTTTTGAACCTCGGAGACACAAACATTTCATTGTTCATACGCTTTAAATCTCTAAATGATCTCACATTTGTCCATGGAATGATTATCGCAAAGGAAGAAAACATCCATGCGTGCACTTTAACATATGTATATGGTGAAGCTAAGATCTCTGCCAGGTCACGATAAGGGGTATGTCGATAATATTAAAAAAAATTAAACAAAGCATTTTCTTAGCATTGTGTAATGGATATCCTAATAGTTTGATCTGTTCTTAGCAATAACAGGACAGCGAACTAATTCGACATGTCTTTATTTTGTCATCATTCTCCGATGGAGGGCCATCTTTTTCTTTCCCGTTTCAGATGATATGGTAGATGAAATGCGTGATCATGCTCCAGCTGCAAACACGCAGAGATGCAGCGGATCGTGAAATGGGTCTCATTCTGCCACACTCGAGAGCCACTTTCGCGGCTGGCCACGTGACCGCGCCGGCTGGCGATTCTCCTTCGGACACCTTCCCGGAAGTGGATACTCGTCTACTGCCCTCTTTCTTCTCCCGACCTCCGTTTTTCTGAAATGAAAAAGAGTGGAAAAAAGGTTATATCATTTCTTTCACTCTCTCTCTGTCACACCTTTCTGAGTCAACCGTAACTCGACCGTTAAGAATGATATTTTCGATTGGACGTCTGCGAAGTTGCATTGTTTATAGATGGGGTTTTTTGGGATTTTCAGTTTGAAAAGTAGTTAATTTTGATATCCATTGCCATCCAAAGAAAAGGTCGAAGTATTTCACCCTTTTAGAATTGAAAAAAAATTTCATGAAAAAAGACAATACTTTTAAAAATATAAAGGATTCTGAAACGTGGAAGAAAAAACGTGCCTCCACCAAAGCCTTCGAATTTATGCTCAACATCAATCAGTCGTAGGACTGAGCTCTTTTAAATGAAAGGTTCTAAGTTCAATCCTGACATTTCTTGAACTATTGGAGATGCGTGTTGTGCTTTTTCTTATTATACGAGGTTATTTGAATGGGGCGGGGATTCTTTGAAATATTCTTTACTTCTATCTTTGAACATATGAATACAGTCACCTATTTATTAAAAATCCTTCGCATTAGACAATTTTAGGGAATAATGCTTAGAAAAGAATAACAACATCTTATAACTGTTGGTCTGTCATCTACGCAGTATCAAATCTGGTATTACTGTTATTCAGTAGCAGAACTACTTTCTTCTGAGAAGAAGGCACCAGATTCTATCTCTATCACTCTTAAACTATAGGGAAACGCGGTTGTTGAGTTTCTTCTTTCTGCATATACATTTCCTGGATTATTACAGACAGATTATTGGGACAGTTGGAAATTTTCCAGGTTTTTACTTCTGAAGTTCATTCTCTATGGAAAGTTCTTTCCGAAAAAAGTTACGCAGTATATATTTTTACAAATGTTGAAGCTTTTAATGCCGCAATAGCCTTAGTAATCCAATTATGAATTGCTATCTCTTAGCAAATTATCAAACTGTATAATTATAATGCTTTTTATGAAAATCTACAGTAAGTTTTCTTTCAGAAAGACATTTAATAGACAGCGAGGATAATATTCTCGTTTCCCTTAGTAAGAAAAAGTCTTAAATATTCTTTACAGCAGATGCCCAATCTGAAAACATCAATATCATTCTCTCGCTTTGAATAGTAGCTGGGATTGAGCCCAAGTGCCTTCATTGCAAAGAGCTCTTTATACCTTGATGTAAATGTTTCTAATACCCCAAAACAAACTTTTGGTATTCTATAAATAAACCTATTGAAAGAATAACTACAAGAATCAGTGTAAACTTGACGTATTCATAATATATTGCCTTACACACAATACCTTATTTTTAAATTTATATTTTGTGTATATAATATCGATAGTATTTAAATTCATTCATGAGTAATTTTTATAAAGGTAAAATATGCCTCGCTACTTATAGCGAAAGCGATTAATTGTATGTATGGTGAGTAAGAAATATATGATCCCTGATAAGTTCTTTCTGAAGTATATGCGTAAGACTCAATTTAACATATATAAATTTTAATAAGTTTATAAAATATTTAGTCTAATCTGCTCACGCATATTTAAATCAATTATATAAATATAATATATTGGGCCTTATGGTTGTGTTACAGTACAGTTACAGTAACAGTTCTGTCAGAGTTTATTAATTGATGAATATTTCTATACAAAAAACATTTTCCCTTGGCACTGCCAGATAATAAGAATTTCTTCTACAAATTGGGAAGATTAAGTCTATTGTCGATAATTCTTTAATATCATACAATATATAAACTAACAGCCATGTATGGTTGTAAGTCATTTGAAATTCCCATCTAGAACACTTATCAAGAAACGGTGAGATGCATTGCCATGTAGAAAGACTACAAACTCTTATGAAATCACTCTGATAAGCATACTTGTCGATTATTTTGTAGATAAAATCTGTTTTTTAAGTCTTTTATAAGCTCTAATATCCTTCCTTTGGTATAACATAGAGAAAAAGCTGCCAACACAAATATCAAGCTTTTCCCATGGCTGTACCTCAAAATGCCGAAATGGATGGATTTGATCAGTAACTTCGATATCTAGAAATATTCAGATAGAAACGTATCGCAATAATCTAACTTAGCCATCTTCAAGAAGACAAACAGAGCTGTAAGCTGAATAGCTCTAGTTTAACAGCTCAGTTTCTATCTCGAGCGTGGATAATTGTAATTGCCCCCTTTAAAAAAAACTTAGTGCTCTCGGGTACAAAATATGATTCCAGAATTCAAACCAAACCTAGAAAATAAATGAACAGTTGATGTTAAAAATAGCATTTAAATCACCTTAATTTCTTCAGCTATTCATCAAGTGGGTGGTGTCAAATATTCAATCTTACATAATAGGAAAGCTAATGGTCATCAGCTGTTGTAAGGCTTTTTAATACCCATAATATATAATTGTTTTACAAACTTTTAATAAGTAATATGCTTTAAGAGAAGAAAACCTGAAAACTCTTAAGCACCGACCCAAAAGAACTAATCTAAAAGAGCATAATTACAACACAGATATCTTATAATTCAACAGTAGCTTAAATTGAGCCCAATACACCTTGCTTTCTGAAAAGAGCAGTTTTACTTCTAGACAGCGATAAATGTCGATCAAAAGCTTAATGTAAAATAATTACTATCCCATTAAAGTTATTTCGATAGAAAGTGATAGCATACACAATATATTTCTTTTTATTATCTGAATTTTGTTCTTTACTAAATTAGAAATGTCTTGTATTTATAGAAAAAATACTTTTATAAAACTAAATATTTGATATGCACAATCAATAGAAAAAGGATAATTTTATGCTATTATATTTTTTTTAAAATTTCTTCTGATTCTTGAAAATTTGCCAAACAAAAACGCGCATACATTGCAAGGGAGATTGTAAATGATTGAGATATTTTAAGGATTGCTGTTCTTTAAAACACTTTATATAATCATCATGACGTCATAAACAAAGGTATTTTTTGTTTAACAACCTGCAATAAGTCATTCCTTTTGTTTTTTGTTTATTAAGAGCAACTTTTATTAATACATTGAAAAATGGTTTCACTTACATAATCTACCTTGAATGTTAAAATTTAGCTATTTAAAAATTTTTCCACGAGTTAGTTTTCATTTCAACGGATTAGTTTTTTTATTTTTATTTTTCTCCCTCTAAATTCATTATTACTCCTTAAGTTGTGGGGCTTTTCTAAGCAGTATAGTAAATTATATGTTATATTCATTAACTTTTTAACAACAAATGATTTCAATTTTACAGTTACTTACTAAATAAGTGTTAAACTATCACCCCATGTCTACAATTCATTATAAAAAAATTATGTAAATGTATATATTTTAAATTACTTATTACCGTCATTTTAGGTACCTTAATTGATAAAAGTAAATGCCTTTTGATTATTTTTATTATGCATATTTTAATAACTATTTTTAGTATATTTATATTTAGCACATTTAATTACAACTCTCTATCTGTCCATGTCTGTACACACACGCGCGCGCACACACACACATGCACATAAACGAGGGTTACTCCTAAATTTTTGAGATACGCGCAGACGAGAATTTACAAAATAAAAATAAAGGTTTAATTTTAAAATACAAAGTATTTTAACACAGAAAACGATTTTTTACTGACTTTCTTCAACTTGTTTAGCGTAGAATAAATTTTAAACAGAAGAGAAAATGGGTTTGACGCCAGAACATTTTCGCGCTGTGATTTTCTACGATTTTAAAGCAGGATTAAATCAAGAATAATGCTTTCAACGGTTGCAACTAGCATTTGGTGATGAATCTCCAGCTGGTGCTACTGTATTCAGATGGTTTAGAGAATTTAGAAGAGGTCGCAATTTTCTTCAGGATGAAGAACACACAGGAAGGCCACCGTCGGCAGTAATCCCGGATAATGTATCTGCCATACGAAAAATGTTAATGGATGATAATCGCTGTACCAATCAAATGATACAGAAGGAACTTAACATTGGATCCGCAGCCATACATAAAATCATTCATGAAGAATTACATATGAAAAAAGTAGTTTGCCGTTGGAATCCCCATAATCTAACTGAGCACCAAAAAGAGGAGGGTGTCAGAATCAGTAAAGAAACTCTTAAATTGCTAAATGATGGTGGCCACCACATCATTTCTAAAATTGTAACAGGTGATGAAACTTACATACCGTTTTTTGACGTTCCAACACGTCAAGAAAGCGAAGTATGGGTCTTTAAAGATGTTCCCATGCCGACCATGGTGAAAAAACCACGCGCACTGAAAAAAGTGATGTATGCCGTTTTCTTCAGAAGTACGGGATTGGTCAAAGCCATCAAGTTATAAGGACAGGAGACAGTAACAGCAAACTGGTGTACCACTAAATGTCTTCCAGAAATTCTACAAGAACTGAATGTTAGGGGACTAATGCTTCACAATGACAATGCGTCTTCACATACAGCCGGATTAACAGTTAAGTTTCTTAAACAAAAACAAATTAAAGTTATCGAACATCCGCGGTATTCACCTGATCTAGCTATGAGCGACTTTTGGTTATTCTTTAACCTAAAAAAGAATTTACGTGGACGTCGTTTTCATTTCGAAGAGGAGATTGATGTGGCTATAAATGCATATTTTTCATCTATTCCAAGAAATGAATGGCTTGAGGCATTTAATCTGTGGAAAATTCGTCTACAAAAGTGTATTAATGCTGGAGGAGGCTACTTTGAACACACCTAAAATTTTGTAAGTATAACTTTAAAAACCTAGTTGTATCTTAAAAATTTCAGAATGACCCTCGCATATGAATTTGTTCCTGATATTTAACAAAGAACCGTGCTATTGATAATCTTCCGGCCCAAGGACTTATTTTAACCTAATTTTTAACATGATATTGTTCCTTGTTTCTAGCTTCATGGTCTCATTTTTCCCACCAAATATTTAATTCATTCAGTACCTATAGTTCCTATAGCTAAAGTTCCTTCAAAACCATTATAAAAATCAGGCTTAAAATAGTACACACTTATACCAACAGAAATGTTGAAAGTCACAGCACTAACCATTTAGTTTCCATTTTGCTTGCGATTTAGAAACCTAAAGAAACGGAGTTACACCTCAGGTGTCACATGACACAAATAGAAACGTAATCGGTTTTGTTTAATAAATTTAAAAATACAACCCCACAAGCGAAATATAGTAAAATAAATCTTCATTAAACATTTAAATTAATAGGAAGATAGGAATAATGATGATAATATTCTCTCTTTTTTTTTTATAAGTATATTTCTAATTATCATTGAATGGAAATAGAAGGGTGTTATTTTTTGAGTTTTTAGACATTACTATCAGAAATGTGCTTGGGAGTTGTCCAATGGAGTATGGACCATAGTTAGTGAAAATTCCCTTTATTGATAATATTTTTAATAAGTAAATAAGTACTAAATGCTCAAAAATATCGTGTATCTTTAAATTGTGGACTACACGGGAAGAATGCTAAAAAAATGACAGTATTTAATTTAAAATATACAGACTGAAGATTTTTTGGGATACAGTTTAGCTTATTTTTGTTTAATTTAATATAAAATACGAGTGTGTTCTCTTATTTTATTACGCCAATAAAAAAATAACACTAAATTTTTAAAGTTGGTTTTGAATTTCATGTTTAAAAATAATTGTTATAGAGTATTTTTAGGATGCAAGTCCATTAGAAAGATAGTTTTAGCTTAAATCGAAATCTAATTGAGCATTTAAATGCATTTGACCTTCACGTAATGTCGTTTATTTAAAATGCGTGACCATAACTGTTAGAATGATTTCAGACTGCACCGTTACGTAATTTGTCTCGATATTTATTTATCGATATTTGCAGCAAGTTTTAAGCAAATGAGATAAGAAAATTACAATATAATCATATGATGCAATCTTTTTAACTTTAGATTTAAATATTTTATTTAATTCTTAGAAAAACGTGTTAGTTAGATTCGCTGAATTATTTGAGATACAATACAGCTACATATTTCTGCCTACCGAAAAAACATTAAATTGCCTTATCATCTTGAACTACTGTCAGATGATGCAACTGAGCTAGCAAATTTTCCTCCACGTATTACATCAAAGGATTCTATGGTATTTTTAACATGTATACGATCACTTTTCAAGACAGTCTTCGGTTGAGTCTCATATTAAACTGATTACTCGCCGGATATGAGAGTGACACTTTCACCCACTATTATACTGCAGAACAATGCTTTAGTGAATAGACGTTAAGAGCATTATTTTAAATTATAATCAAATGTCCAGAATTATTATTTTTAACACATAATTTTAATCATTCTTTAATTCAAGTAATTAAAAAATGCTTTACAAAATAAAATAAAATAATAAGAGATCGATTGAGGAATTCTTAGCGTTTCTGGTTTAATATTCATGAGTTTGTGTGTTCTATTCCCACCTTGCGTAGGAAAGTTAATGGTGATTCGGAACTCACTAAATCTGTAGGTATCAGTTCAATTATCTTTATTTTGCAAAATGTAAATATAGAGCTCCAAACAAACAGAAAAGAATGAAACACTGAAAATGAAATACATTACAATTTTACAATTCCCATTCACCCTAATTAAAAAAAGAAGGAAGGAGCGAGTTTTTTTTTTTCGCTATTTGATATTTTTATGTTTTAGCTTAATCAAACATGTCTTTTTTTTAAATAATTAAAGTGGAAAATATTAAAAGGACCCTTATATAAGTGCTTCCTGTTGCAATGATCTTTCGGAAGAATTTACCTTCAAACAGAATATGACCTTTCTTCCTACATGATTTTTTTTAAAGGAAAGAGCAAGCCTCACATATTCGTAATAACAAGTCAATGCGGGCAGCCCTGGGAAGTGGATCATCAGAGTAATTTGACCTTGACGGATGATTTGGAATATTAATGTTTTGCGGTTTTGTTGATCCCGAAAATCGATGAGTTTAAAAAATAATTTCATTTGCTTGTTCAATTTTTTTTATTTCTTTTGGTTGTGATCAAGTATGGAAAAACCTTGAATTTAATTTCTTCTAAAATGCCGAGGCTGTTCACTTCAGGAAAATAATTCAAATATTTCGGGAAGAATTCTACAATTTGTGTAAATACTGTTTCAAGTACTCTACATTTAAAAATATTACTTGCGTTTTATGATTTATTTTTTGTATTTTTTTGCGTAGTCAATTAAATTTGATGATATGACCGTAGCCTAGTAAGGAAACATGTTTTTCTCGGGTTCTGCATGTTACCAGTTCAAAACCTGATTCGACCAAATATTGTTCGCTGAGAGGGTCTATGCCATATTTAAAGATTTCATAATATCCAATGAACCTTAGATAATTGAACTTGGTGTGGATAACAGGATCCCATCTTAAATGTCGACTTTACTATTTAGTTGTGGCTCAAAATTACTTGGCCATTATTTTTCTTTAATTGCTTTCAAAATAATCATCATTATTGATACTGTAGGTCCCCATCTTTTTCAAGACTTTTCACCATTGTAGATGATTAGTTACGTTTAGCTTAAAATTGGACATTTATAAAAACTTCTGATTTTATACACAATTTAAACTCTATCTGAAGTTGGTTTTCCTCTAGATCTAAATTACCAAGAATTTCCTATAAGGAATATTTTTTATGCTTTTTGTTACATTTATCGGGGGAAGCAGGCAGTCGGAAATGTATTGCATTAACTTAATATAACTCAAATGTCACAATTCTGAATTAATTTAAAGGGACGAAAATGCGCAAATATTTTAAATTACTTGAAAGTATAGAGCAATGAGAATAATAATTAGTAAAAGTAGATATAAACTGGTAAATATTAACCCGTTATAATAAATGTTCATAAAAGTGTGCTACCCATTGCATAATGGTAAGGGACTGGTCTTCAGAACGAAAGTTCTCGGGTTCGCTCCCAGTCACTTTGGGAAAATGCGTTACAAATATTTCCTTCCTGCATACTGCATGTCAGTCTGTCAAAGTAGACACTTATGATTTTTTCCTATTTCCTCCCTTATTACTCGTAAATACGTCTATGGAAATCCTCCAAAAGCAAATAAATAGTGCATGCTTAAAAAAAAAAGCTTTTTATTGCTAAGCTTGTCGTTAAGCTTAAATCAATTCGGTGTTAAATGTAAGATTCCAAAAAAGATTCTAGTGAGGCAAAATGAATTTCAGTTTTACTTGAACTGGGAAATTCATATTTTGCCTTCATTAGATTCTTCTTATTTCTTTATTTTGTAGTGTACTCAAATATTAGATAAATTGGTAGAAATGTACATAATCAAATAATGGAAGATTCAATGAATCAACGGTGCGATATGGAATAGAGACAGCAATTAAAAATGGGTGTTTAGTGAAGAAGTGATTTTGTCAATTGATGCTAAAATGGAATCTTATCACATTAGTCGACTTAATGGGTATGTCGTGTTTTGGAACTTCAACATACTCATGAGGAACCGACAATAGATTAGAGAGCTGATTAGTTTTTGTGACACTTGAGTGTAATTTTCTTGAAACTTGTTCCGTTTCTGGCAAAAGATTTACAAATAAATTATTTATAATTATGAGTATTATTTGTGTATTAACATATTATTATATGTTAGCATTATTTGTAAAAAGCTCCCAATAATATATACTAGAAAATTTCTCAACTGAAAATTTGAAATAATTTCTTAAATAGGCCGTTCGCCCTTAATGATTACAAAGCTAATGTTTCATAAAAATATGATTTTTCATTATGTAACATATTTTAAACTATCAAAGATGATGGGATATAATATATGATTCTCACTAGCCTTACCAAAAAAAAAAAAATCCTTACCAAACAAATATTATATACGATTAATGCATGCTAATACTATGAAATTATAGTATTAAGTATGTACCAAACAGTAGATCCTCAAGATTAATTTTACTGGGAAATGAAGCACTTATAGAAAAATGATTTAATATTTATGATTACTAAAATAGAAAATAAATAATTCTCAAAATATTGATTTTGCAAATAATTAATTTGGCAATTACTATTATATTAAATTATATTATATTACTTCAATTACAATTAAAGGATTTACATCGCCCTTGTAAAAAAAGCTAACAGAAAGTAAATTACCTTTCAGGATAACCTTTTAATCCATTGCAATATAGTAACGGATTACCTCCGCATGAAATGAAACGGATCTCCGTTGCAATTATATATTGCAACGGAGGTAACTCTAAAAAGCTCGTATTCCAATAAATTTTATTTAAAAAAGGGGGCTCAGCATAGCCTAGTGGTAAAACAACGTTCTCCAGAGACAAAGGCCCTAGATTCAATCCCCATCACCAGTAAACAACGAGAGATGGATGTCGTGCGTTTACCTTCTACACTGCATGTTTGTCGGTGTAAATGCTTAGGAGTTTTCTTGTTTCTACATTTACAACTCGTGAATACATACCACTATCTATGAAAATTTTCTCACATGCCAATTCATGTGATGAACATAAAAATGGCTTAAAACTGCTTTCATTCGTCCATCACAAGATGTCAAAATGTTTCTGGAAAAAAGAAAAAATGCATTATCGCCTTCAGTTCTTCAAATGACACTGAGTCACAGAACGCTTAGCCTGGAAAGAAAGATCATATTATTAGACCACAGCGAGTCCTGGTATTAAATGGTGATTGATCCGAAAAGGGTTTTTAAGAAATAAGTCTTATTCATAAACAATAAACAAAATATTAAATAGAATTAAGGTGTATACTTGCTGCTATGCAATTACCAGATTTGTTTAAGAAATTATCGGAACAAGAACCATTTTGCTTAAAGAATCTTGTTAAAAATCAAGCTATTAAACAGAGTGAATTTTAGCAGACAGAAACTATTTTTACAATACTTCTTGAATAAAATCGTGTTTCTGATAAAGCATTAATAAAACAGAAGTATTCTTACGAGGTTAAATTTCAACTATATGAGAAAAATTCTAAATTTTAAATTCAATATTTTTTATAAGTATTTTTGACATTGGCATAAAAATGAGATCTGGCATTGTCATGATAGTGGTGCGGGCGAATCCCGAGTTGTATTTAAAGTTTTGAAAAACTAGCCTATCACCAAACGCCTCGTAATTTTGAATCCCCATCAGGTGACGAAGTCAACAACAAAACTGGTATACCCTTCTCCACAATTTGTCTTAAAAAAGTAAGAAACTCGTCATGCCATTCTGGTAAAAAATATTCTTCACCGATAACATAGACAAATAATCTGACACATCTATGAAATTCATTACGGTTAACAACATAAATTTAACAAAACTATTAGCGCCATCTATTATTTTCTAAATACTATATAAGTTCCTTTAAAATAATATAAGTATCTGTAAATTCTGCTTGTAAGGTAATTTTAACTTTTCTTTTAGTTTTGAATTTATATTATTACTTCAGTATGTATGTGTGTGTGTGCATAACAGTTTGTTTCGTTTACAGATGCAATTGGACACTGTTTGTATCTATAACAATAAATTTTCTATTAAATATACATATTTATGTACATTACATGTAATATAGTATCGTACCATTGTCATTGTATAGTACACATATTATATAAATCTTATGTAATTGGTAAAAATAACAGATAACTTACAGTGGTGTATATCATCTAATAATATATTAGATGGTATGCAGCACTATAAGCAATCTATTTTTTTTAATTTACTTAAAATTATGAAGTAAGTAGCAGAAATAATGTAAAAAATGCATATCAATAAGATGCTTACATAATTGTTTTTCTGTAAGATATATCATTTTTATATTATCCATGAAGAAATTTCATTCGCCATGATCTATTTATTCTCTATTTCAGTCTCGAATTATGGCACAGAGTGGCACGTAGCACGGGCTTCAATAAGCAGTCCATACAAAGCCTTCTCCAGGGATAAAATCTTCGCAGATGTCTCTGTGAAGATAGGCCTCAACAGTGTCAACATCACGCTACAAGGTAAGCACGTTAAGGAGTAAGCATAAAGATTGTTCACAAAAAAAACGGCAATGTGAAAACAACAGTGGTTTTTTTAGAAAGCGTTTGTCAGAGAAAGTGGGTGTATGTTTTTGCAAATCGAAATGTAACAGAAAAGAGCCTGTTCTCCGAGGATTTTCGTCGATTCTGTCTTGGATACGCAATGATGGAAGTTTATTGACCATCTTATCTACACATTCAGATTTGTTATCTTACAGTTTTCGTGATTTGATTCAATTAAAATTATTTGTATTTAATGCGGACAGATAGGTTTATATATTAATTGGAAGCTACTATTGCCAATTCAGTGTTTCATAATGGAGTGAAGCAATGGGACATTACTTTAAGCCCGTTAGGTAATTCTAACTAATATTATGCTTATACCTTGATAATTGATTTCACAATGTATAAACTATTTTCTGTCATTGTTTCCTACACAAATTTAATTAAGTTTTATAACGAAACTTTACTGCATTTATTCACTATAATATCGATAATGTATCACTGCCTAAATTCCATTAATGTTTGTATTGAAACTTATAAATTGAAATTAATAGTTTGGCTTCCATTTGAAGCGACTAATTAGAAAAATTGTCACTTGCTTACGGAATTGCTGTAAGGTCGATATATGGCACTTAGAGAGCGTACTAAACTAATACATTTTAAAATTTTCTCAGAACCTTATGTTCTTCTGCTTCTGTGGCATAGTATAAAGAAAAATATGCAAGTTAAGGTAACCACTTCATCGTCAAACCGTAATCCAAACTAGCGAGAAGGTTACCTGTGTTGAGCAGCTTATGTTCCCTTACTTTATTATGATACATATCAAAAAAGGGGTTTAAAAGATAATCATGGAGATTTATATTTCATATTTAACTCATTGATAATTCATATGGCTTGATGTTTAACTTCTTATATGATTAGTAAAGGCCAAATCTCAAGGTTAGGTTAGTTTAGGTTATGAATGAAATATTTGTCATATTCTGCTATTTTAAAATTCATAAATTAAAATAAAAATATAAATTGTTATCATTAACAGTTAGGTTTAAAACATTTTATAACTTACCAATATAGATTCACAAGTCGCTTTCACGACTTTTTTTCTCATTGACAACATAATTTCACTCCATGTATTTTAATCCTGACTTTTAATTATTGCTATATACTTTTCTTTTTGTGTGAAATGACTTTGTCAAATGCCTTTTAAAGAAAATTTTGCAGTGTTATATTTGGTGATCTAAATGCATACGAAATAAAGACTAATCTATCTTTTTGAAAAATTGTCCGTGTAAGTAATAATGAAACCATAATCGAAATCGAAAGACAAATAATTTACATTTAATAACAAATGAAAACGGTATTTACAAATAATAAATTATTCAAACAGGAAAAGCAAATTATCTTTAAAAACTTAAGCACTGTAAAAAGTTCTGTTGACTTAATAAAAGCCATAAAGTTGCGCATTCATTCATTGTTTTATTATTTATTAAACATCAACATGTCCAGACATTTTATAAACTTAAATATTTTGTTCTCGATTTGTACTGCTACAAGCAAGGTACTTCAGTAACGTATACATACAGAATGTTCTAGAATTTTGTGCACAAGCTTTGCCTTGATAGAAAACATTTTATGAATCAATAATATTGGAAAATCTCTAATGAAAAAGCTCCACCACATAATAAGCAAAAACCCAGAAATTAGTAAAAAACATTTCTTTATACAACATAATATTTAATTATAAAGTTTCAAATAAGGAGTTCAAAATTCCAGCCAATGGTATTGATAAAAACTTGATATCTACATCATACAGAGTAACATATTTTTCACAAAATATGCGATATACATTTTTGAATAGTAGTTGTAATGCGAGCGATATTCAAAACTTGGTCCTTTTCAGAGTATAGTGACAGGTTAAAAACTTTATTTTCAAGGCACTTAGGAGAAAAATAATCAAGAGCATATAAATCAAATAAACTAATGGATCATATGATTGGACTATCAGTGTCTTAGTTCAACGACTTCCAATAATACGATCTAAGTAGTCACATTCAAATGTATAATAATCAGATTGCTCTCTATTCTTCAGAAATTTCATTCGATATATCAAACCAGAGGGTGGAAACAAGTAAATTTTACAGACATTTTTTTTTGAAAAAGATCAAACATTTGCAACTCTCTGACGAATGCATAGAAATGTGGATTTTGTTTACTGTCACTCACTAACGTACTAATATTGAAAATGTTCTGTGTGCCATGTCCATGCTGTTCGAATGAGTTGTCTAAAGTTTACATAAACGCGTTGTTCTGAATAGATATCATTTCACATGAAAATAGTTACTTTATCACTTGATATAATAAGCTGGTGATTGACCGCTTTTTAGTAAAGAAATCACTTTGCAAACGGGACACATAAGAAATCATCTGGTAAAAGGAATCAAGGCCAGAGCATAACCACCAAGTTACCTTGTAATATATTACTTGTTATTTTGGTTACTATCACTTTTTGCACTGTAATTACAGCTGGAAGAAAACAGTGGCTACGAGTAAAACTACTGAAGTAGTAGATACTGCTGTGATTAAAAGAGTCTCCCTAATCCCTTATATTTCAGCTGGTTCTCGATCAATGTCATGTAAGTTGGCGACTACTTAGTTAACAGTAAGAAATATTCTACTATTCAGCTTAAAATGGTATTCATTTAAAGCTGAAGTATTAACTGAAAACCTTTACGTAGTGTAAATGCTGCAACCTTATAACCATCAAACCTGTTCTAATTTTGTTATCGGAGTTTTAACCACAATGGTTGTTAATGGTGCATGGCCGTTTAAAGTTCTATGTTCATTTGTTTATCTTCAGACAGAGTTGTGAATAATGAAAATTGTCGCATATGTAATGCTGCACTTCCTAATTTCTTGCGCCAGAGACTCTTACATTCTGATTATATAACTGTATGATAGGGATTTACCATTGATTTTAAACTCAGATTGTTTTTCTTTAAAACTTTTTCTCATCAGTCTTAAAACGTGTTTTATCAAGCGGGCACTATTTAGTGAATTAATGCGATAAAGTCATTCCTGCTTTAAGGAACAATAATGTACAGGGGGATCTTTTTTAAAGTGACAGTATTTGGAACGCTCTGTAGCTCAATCTAACATCCGAAATGGTACCAAACTTGGTATTTAGACTAATCAAGACACGGGAAAAAGAATTCCATAAAAACAAATTTAGTTCCAAAAATAGTCGCCAGGACATTTTGGGACGCTTTACAATGTATAAAATGAGAAAAGAAAACTAATAACACATGCAATCTTATAGTTAAATTATTAATGTTTATTTACTACATTAACTTCCCCAGGGAATTAGACCACATTCAATGTGTGAGCACCATATATTCTCAGGAATAACACCGTGCATTCTGTGCACAACACTCTCCACAGCCGTACGTAACATTTCATGAGGAATATTCCACACTTTTTTTGTTATTTGCCCTTTAAAATAAACACACACACAAATTAGATACTCCACCAACTTAAACTCACGTTCAGGTAACGTGAGATGCATGGCCACTGGAGAGCTCAATTATTTCAGCTGAGATTATTTGTCGGAGCTTTTTACAACGTGCATTTATAGCCCATATTACTGGCGCTGTCAATGCACAACATTTGCATTTTTCTTTGATACCCGTGTTTTATGCTAATTCTCGTTATTATAAACTACAGCAGCGCCATAAAATGCCCTAACGGCGACTTTTGGAACTAAATATTAATTTTTATAGAGTTTTTTTCTCATGTTTTGATTAGTCTAAATACCAAGTTTGGTGTCATTTCGGCTATTAGATAGCGCAACAGGGTGCTCCAAACACTGTCCCTTTAAAAAAGATTACCCTGTATATTGACCACTATCTTTAGTGAGCATGGAGAAACCTTTTACACAAGGCCTTAAGTTAAGGAATTGTCTCGTGTTAGTTTTGGTGAGTATTGTTTAATATCTATAAATTTTTAAATGTCAGACCCCCCTCTTCGTTCACCTAACTCAATTACTTGTGATTCCTCATTATGCGAAAAAGGCAGTATATATGGAGAAGGAATTAGAGCCTTACTTGAGTTGAATCTCTGCTTTACTCGTCACAAGTTGCCAAAATCCTTCGAGATATTTTAACTCTACAACGTGCTTTCAGCATACAGTTATATCAATAAGCACATTGAACGCATCCTGTTATTGAAAAAATTTATATGATTCTGATAGATTTCTCGTCTTTTTTTCAGCACTGAAATCCCTATGGTGAACAAAATTTGAGTTAAATATTTCAAAATTTTTTCCCATGATTTATATAACATATACACCAAATTATCAATTTCATCAAATATCAAAGTCCGACAGGAAGAATGATTTCTACAGGATCTGATTAGGATCAGTTTAATTATAATCATCATATCATAATCATGATATATAATTCTTTTTCCATATGTATACTCTCTTATACCATATATATATACATACATATATACTCTCCTATCATATTGATATATACAAGTAGCACAAATGAAAAGAGCACTATAATCGGTCTAATAAATAATTTAATGATATTACTATAAATAAAGATACATAAGAAAAAATAATACAGCTGTAACAAATAGGTTAGACAAAGTCATCTTTTTTGCTGAAAGATGCGTCTCTGGAATCCAGGAAATGATTGATAACCAAGGGAGGAAGCTTCGGTGTTGCTTATGTTGCTTATGGTGTTGCAATTTTCAATTGCAACTTGGATCTCATTATTGTGAACAAATCGCCGTCTTTTCTAAGCTTTCTTCAATGAATCGAAGATATGGTAATCACACTGCAAGAGGCATATACTGTTAGTAAAGTGTTTGAGATGAGGCGAAACGAACCTTCTTTGGCTGTAAATTTGAAGGATGTCACCTTTACATACTCAGGATTTGATGCCTGGATGAAATTGATTGGTTGGGTTTTGTGGAGCAAGGTCCAGAATAAGACAAATTGTACCAAAATTTAGAGTTTAAGAATGTAACCTTTTTCTAAACCAACAAAGCGTGAAAATTTTAATAAAACACAAAAATAATCGTGTATGATTAAATAGTACTTGTGTATTATCCCGTCGAATTTTTTTTATCATAAAAATATGTCGTTTAATTTTGCAAATTTAAATAACTTTTTTCAAAATGTGAAAGAAAAGCATAATAATTTACTTATATCTTCATCGTAACAAATAATAAAAACTCTTTTTGCCGAATTATGTTATTAAACGACATAAATTTTTTCGCAGATACGACTGACGGGATAATATGTAAGTACCGATTAAATTTTAAGAAAAAAATATATATATATGTGTGTGTGTGTATGTGCGTGTGGCTAATAATATAAACGTACACAAAATTTAAAACTTAAGTTGTTAAATTTTATTTAATTTGTAAAATGTATTGTCGATCGAAAACTTATTGCCTGAAAGGTGGAAAGTTTTCTGTTGGTGACTCCCCAAACAAATCTGACAAAGTTATATTAACTCTGATAAAAAAGAAAAAAAAAACGATGATTAAAATGGCGACATGAAATTAAAATGTGATAAATTGCATAGGTTTCATCACATGTTTCACATTAGGGATTTATATCACTTAAAAATAAATGTGGATGTGTAAAGTATGTGTCCGATACGAAGTCCACTTTAACGAAAATCAGCACTGCATAACGGTAAATTTGGTAGTGACCTGAGATACAGGAATATGTAATTTATTAGTGACTGTATGATCCACGACTCCTGTCAAAGAGAATGAATAAATGTTTTTACATACATTTCTTCAAATCTGAAAACGGAGAAACAATTTAAAACTGGGTCAGATGCAATCTTACCAATTGCATCTGATGGTTAGATCAAAGTGATAGACTCGGTTTCATAAGCGAAAATGATGCTTTAAATCCGTAGTATTGCACAAGTTGTTACATGGAAGCAGCCATATAATGAATCTTCTGCTCATTTGCCAAATGTTTTGGCACTTATTGAGCGCAATCATTTCGATATAATAACATTTAAATCAGTATTGAGATGAAAATAATGTTCTGTTTTATTCACTTATTGATTAAATGATTTGTGGCAGAAGAGGAAATAATTTAAAATTATTTTACGTAGGTGTCACTATAAAAAAAACCAAAATGAAATCAATCAGGTGAATGAATTCTTAATTGCAAGTTTAGCATATTTTAATGCATGCATATGTTTAGAACAAAACAAAAAGAGAAAAGATTACAAACTTCATGTTTTTTTCATGAAGGTCCTTGAAAAAATGTATTTTCATTTATCCAGACAAGGACACAGTTATAATGATTAGAACACTGCATTATTTCTCATCAAGATATAGAAAGAGCGAAAAAAAATTGCTACCGTTCCATCATATTAATTTAATATATCAAAATTCGATCAATTATATAATATATCAATTTTAAATGAAAAAAGTTTCCAGCTTAAAGGAATAAATTCTCATGCTTATAAATGAGAAATTAATTAGATTATGAAAACATTTTTTTTACTTTGAACTAAGCAGGCTGGGTTAAATAAGATTAACAACTTTTTACATGTGTGTAAATACATGATAAATAATATCAGTGTATATTTATAAATGGAAAACAAATGGTAGTGATTAAATAAACTATTTTTATTTTTGATGTGTAGTTAAAAAAATATCTTATAACAAATACTTATTATTGCTTCTGTTTTTAAGAAAAACAGTTAAGAAAAAATAAAATAAAAAAGTTTAAACATATAAAAAAATATATAAAAAAGTTACGTTTTTCGTGGCTTATGTGAAAATATAATGATACACACTCACGCAAATACGATTATAAGTAAAACCTCTATATTAATATATCTACATACAAGTACAAAGAATGAAATTCTACATATTTGGTAAAACATTCTTACATTAAGAAATGTTCATAAACAAATAAAATAAATCTACATTATATACATTTGCTTAAAAGAGAGTATCATTTTATTTGTATTAATTTTATTAAACAATGAAGGTTTATATGTTTATTTTATTTTAAAATGAAGTTTTATCAGAAGTAATTATACATTTTTGTCTATTTTGTTTAAACAACGCTTAATATGGCGTATCAAATAACGATATCTATTTTTATAAATGTTGGTTACCTGAAGTAGATATTTTCTTCTGCATTCTATTAACATATTTATCTCAGTAAATATTTTTGACACACACTTTTCGCGTTCTGAACTGCATAACAGTCTGAGGCTGTTTCACGACCACTATATAATTGCTTCTTGTGGGAACTTTTTATAGATAGTAGGAGGTATTCATGTGTCACAATGAAGAAAACCCGGATAACTTCTAAGTATCCATATCGACAGGCGTTCATGCAGAGAAAACAATACTGAAACTTACATCCCAAATTGTTCAACAGTTGCTGGGTTAAATCCGGTACCTTTCACTCAAAAGAGTCCTATCGTATTACTATATCTAGATCACCGGATGAACCCAGAACAAGTGGTTGCTAATTTTCAGCGTTTTTTTCTCCCCTTTAACACCTGAAATAGCTTATTATGCTTATAAAAACAAAATCCTGGAAAAGAGCCATTGATAGCTTTACAAGTTCCTGCTATTTTATTCATGCGTATAACATCCATAGAAAAAGTAGTTTTCAAAAATTAAACGGGTTTTAATAATTTAATCATTTATTTAGTTAAAATGAAAAGAAAATATTAATAAGAAAACTATTGTTTCACATTGTGCTATGAAAAATTCATATTAATTACTATCTCGTAAAAAATTTAAAAACTAGATATACTGTGTAAATATTCAATTATGATTTGAAGATCAAATTTTTTCAACTAGTTCTTGAGTTATCATATATATTTCAAGGAAATAAGGTGAAGTATTACAATTGTTTGGTTCTGTATTTAACCTTGTTTACACGAAGTTTTAAAAAAAATGCTTAACATAAAAACTTATGGATATGAGAACCCTCATAACTTAACTGAAATGTATAATAACTTTTTAATACCTGATCCAAAGGATGAACACCATGATCAGAAAGCTTATTTCTGTGCTAAATCTACCGTATAAATATTTTAATTGATGTGGCATGCTAAAATAACATATAGATATGCCCCTGCATATAAAAATACAAAGAGAATAAAATTCTACATATATAGTAATTTTATTATTATCACAATCATGAAAATGGATAATATAGATTACGTTACATTATTGGAATATAAAGATAGTTACTAATTTATACATTTTCCTTGCTACTGTTTTATGCATTTAAATTTTATATGTTACAAAAATTTATTTTTAAATAATGCTTTATATATAAATATTATATAATCTGTATTTGGGTGCGTATATATATATATATATATATATATATATATATATATATATATATATATATACATACATACATACCAACTTAGATAGATAAAAAATACCAACTTAGAAATACACCTTATCACTTGATTGCGATTGAAAATACCAAAAGCAAAATTGTATAAGCAAAATTTCTTATAACTATATTTATTAAAGAAATTCGATACATTTTTTGTTAATCTTCCTGTGATTTCTAAGGTAAACTATTATTCAGTCTTTTCTTAATGAAAATTTCATTTCATATAGTGAGTTTTTGACTCTTTTTGCCTATTTTTTAAAACAGGAGGCGATGTAAGGCAATTCATCTTTGTGGTGTACAACCGGATATAAATTGTCATGCTGAGAAATTTTTTGATTGTTGAATGCTTAGATTGATTTAATGCTCTTCTATAAGTGTGAATCGCAAGGAGAATCATCTCAGGTGTCTGGTTTTCGTCACTAGATCCGAAATGGTTGATGAATGGTTAGTGCTCTTGCATTCTGTTGAACAGTTTGTGGATTTGAATCCCACCTTGGGTTTGGATATTTGTAGTGGTTCAAAATCTAATTTAAACCATAGGTCCCGGTCTAATTAGTCTTTGTGTACAAAAAATGACCGTTTAGCTACAAACCAAATCAAATCTCAATACTAGATCATAGCTGAAAATGATGAAGCATTTATTTGTGTTACGCGTCTTCAGTCGCGAAAAATAAGCAACTTGAAAAATATCAAAACACCATAACCTAACTTGAAATTCAGTTGAGAATCGATATTTAAATCAATTGAAGAACCAAACTTTTGGCTCGAGTATTTAAAAAAACTTCTTCAGAATTAAATATTTTATTTATTTATTATATGTTTTTGATTACTATTTTAGTTACATCTTGATTTCTCTTTTCAGCATTGAAGACGCAGCGAGCTGAAGACATCAATTACAACGAAAGGTTTCGATGGGTTGGAGGTAAGTTCACTTTTAAAATTGTGATTATATTGAACATAATTATCTTATATTCTCAATCAACATATATTTTACCAACAATGCAAAAAATGTGTTTCAATAAAATAATTAAAACTAATGAATACTCCTATCAAACTATTTTAAATATAATAATTAAAAATACAGTTAATATTTTAAAATTATTTGTGCTTAAATAAAAGTAAATAAGCCTACAAAAGTTTTGAAATAATTTTTTCATATAGCAATTTTTCTTCTCTTTCGAAATCTAGTTGAATAAAAATTTCTATTTAATAACTTAAAAAAGTAAGTTCTATAGTTTTTGTTGGAAAATAATACCCTCTGTTTGATACAAATAAAATCCTTACTCCACTTGTTGCGTTGATTTAGATCTGGAATTGAATGAACAGTGAGCACAAAAGGGAATGACGGTTATATCAGAATGTTAGTCTAAAGCTAATTTAAAACAAAATTGTTTCCTTTCGAGATTTCAATTACACTTTTTCCATTTATTTTGTAGCATAAAAATGTATACGTATGAGCATAGAGCTTAAAGGGAACTATTAAGTTGCTCAATCTATGATGCATATACCTTTCCACATCTATACTCGCTTCAAGTTGTGTGAATATTTTCTCCTTTCAAAATTGTCTTTTATGCGCAACTGTTGGCGAACAGAAAACTATGAATACGTCTTCTTTTCTTTTTATATTCTTTTCGTGTGTTTATGTTTAAGAAATAAATAAAAACATTTGTTATTCCTTTTTTATTAGAAAAAGTATTGCATTTTCCCACTGCAAAATAGCTAGTTTTTTTTTTATTTTCCCAATATGCAGCCGATCGGCAATGCAATGAAAGGATTCTTGATGTCAGTATTGAAAAACTTCATAGCAAAAGGAATTTTCAAATATTTTCTACCTTATTTGATTAGTTTTTAGCTTGCCAAAACAAGAGACCTTATTTTATGACACAAAACAAAATTTCGAAGAGCACTAGTTAAATAGAAAATATAGATTAAAATATTAGTGGATATTGTTATTTACCTTATCAGTGATTTTATCCAGAAAGCTGAGTGTACATTGTCTTCTGTTATTTTTTAAGTTAAGTTTTTATTATTTACCGATTTTTATAAACTAACGCGCGTTATAAAATATGTTTTGTTAAAATAAAAAAGCAAGCTGTAGAAAATGAAAAGATAGTCAATATATACAGATAAGACCCTGGTGGCTTGATCCTTGTTATCGGAAGGTAGTGAGCTCGAATCTCGATCAAACTGAAGATCCATTGTGTTAGCTAATAGCGGCTAAAGCACGTTAAATACATCATAGTCGCAATGTCTTCGATATAAAATGATACCTCTTGAGATGGCAGGCCAAGTCTGGGAGATTTCGGCTTGGTTTCTGCTTCTAAATTACGAAAACCAACTTTCGGGTGCATGATGACACACTCCACAGGTATACCACTATATAAAGTGCTATCATTTCTGTCCCTTGTAGTGCTGAAAGATATAAATCTTAGTTGCAAGGGATTACATATATATTTGGTTTGATTATTTCTCACAAATGACGTTTTCTATAAATGCATGTAAAATAAATATCAGATCTTAGACTTGATTTGTAAATTATAAAGGAATTTTCATTAGAAATGTAATCGTCGTAATTATTTTGTTGAAATTGTAATAATTATTTTGTTTATATAACGTAAATTATGTTTCCTTTTCAAAACATGGAGAAAATATTTTTAAACTAAAGAAGAAAAGGGAATATATATATACATAAAATATAAAGACATGTGTGTATAAATGAGTAAGAAGTCCTTGTTATAATAGAAAAACTAATTTCCAATTTTGACGGTGAAGAAATTTCTTATTAATCCTGTGGTAAAATGAAAGAAAATTACAATTTAATTTTATTAAAAAAGAATTAAATCCTCTGAAGAAACAATCATTAAAAATATAAATAAACTCCAAAAGTATATATATATATATATATATATATAATTAAAAAATTAAATATTTTAAAAATAGAATACATACATGTAATAATAGAGTTACGAAAGAAAAAATAAGCTGCCAATTGTGATGGAGACAAAAAATTTGAAAATTTTTTAAAGAAAATATAAGAAGATAAAAAAAATTTGTTTCGTAAGGAAAAAATTTGTTTCGTAAGGAAAAAATTTGTTTCGTGAAGATCTTTCACTATGATATACAATAAAATGAGATGTTTATAAAGACGTATCAAGTTATTGGTTAAAGATGCATTCCATATGTCTAACAAATATGTAATATCTCAAATATGGCAAAATGCATTAGACAATAAAATATACCCATTTTATTTCTGAGAAACCTTTAAAGTTAAAAAATTACCTACAGGGTAAATGTTGGTATTTTTATCTATTATGTTTTCATTAGCAAACGTGTATGCGTCAAATCTCCTATTTAAACACTTTCTGGCTATATATATATATATATATATATATATATATATATATATATATACATATATATATATATATATATATATATATATATATATATATATATATATATATATTTATGAATCTCTATTTTCCTCATCTATTTTAATTATTTCAAAATTTCCTTATTAGAAAATAATTTAATAGGCATATCGCACCATCGAATGTCACAGTATACTTTAATTGTGATGGTATTTGTATAAAAGGATGTATTTGTGCATTTGTATATAATATTTAAATAAATGCGTTAATTTTTTAAGTTAATTTTAATTAATCAAATTTATTTTGCCGAATGGAAAATATTTGGATTTAATAATATAAAATAAAAATTTTTGAAACTTATAAAGTAAAAAAACTCCATTACTTTATTAAAATACCAAAACTAACTGATAAATCACGATTAGAAACTAAAATTGCACACGAAGCAAGTGCTATTGATTAAATTAGGAATTGGACTTGAAGACACCATTACTAATGTCAATAGACCACAAAATATTACAACATACCGTAATGTGTACGAACATTGCCGAAACAAGTTACTGATTTATTTTGATTACCTGCCTTTAATTTCAAAGACTGATATTTAAAGATAATATAGAAGCATATCACATTACAAGTTTTGAAGGTTATGAATGGTTATCTTTTGCAGACAAATAAAGATATATTTAACACCACAGTATAATAGGCAGTAGACGAAGTATGGTATTTGGACATCCACAACATGTTGCTTTCTTCTTCATGATTAATAGGGCCTATTCACGTCGTACGAAGAAACAAACACCAGAAACATTAATAATCATTCTTTCAATAGACATGCATATATGTAGAAGATGAAACGTAAGTCCTTCTCTCTTTACTGAACTGTAATATGATCGCACTCAGAATCTTCCACACCAAAACACGCGATTCTACTACCAGACCACAGTAAACTACACACTTATTTACACTGATTAATGACCCAAATGTTATTTAAGTCAAGTTTGGGTGGAAAAGACCGATGAGGATGTCAATGTCAAAGTAGCACCTATATACATTTTGTTAAAATTAGTCATTGTATCAAATATATCATCATAAATAACGATATAATACACATAATGGTGTGTCAAATGCTTAATTTTCGGGTATCTGATATATATATATATATATATATATAGTAAAAATGCATATAGTAAATATAACAAAAATGTTCCGGTGATTGAAAGACATGAGAGATACCTAATAAATTAAATTCATTATAATAATTCAAACATTGCTATAATAACAAACACTCCAGAATGAAAAAAATTAAGCTGCTTCCAGTTCAACGAAGTATAAGCTTGTGCCTTTCAGTAGAGTAAAAGGTCTCCGGTTCGATCCCAGCCACTGCTGAATAATAAAATATAGGAATTTCATTTATGTCTTAAGTTTGTGTTTCTGGTAGGTTGATTGCATTAAAATTTTTCAAGTTACTTATCTTGTAATAGGAATATATGGTTCGATATCAAAAGAAAAGTTTTATTGGTAAGTAATAAAAAGGATACACTTTTAAAAATTGTGCTTAGTTATTCATATATATATATATAGGTGGCTGTCCAAATAATGGAAATTCATATGAATAAAAATAACATTCTTAACGTTCTTCGTAGAGCATTAAAATATAATAACAACCAGTAGAAATCTATATATTTTGGTTTTGTGGTAGTTTTTATTAAAGTTCTTAAGTCTTGGGTTTTTTTCGAAGGCGTAAATGTCGGAATTTTTAAATTTTCAAAGATACAAAATTTTAGAGCCCCGTTTTGTTGTAAAAAGTGTGACCGAAACATTCCAATTTTTTTAGGTGTTTCTAAAAGTACGGTGCCTAAGTTTGTGACGTATACACAAAGCTGGGCAAAATAAGTTTAGAAAAAATAGTTAATGGAAAAAGAAATTCAGTGAAGGAAACTGAAGAGTTTACAAATGGATTTTAATGTCTTAAATACGAGTAACTACTGCTAAAGTATCCACAAAGCTCAATCAGCATCGGAGTTTTCTAGTGTCAATAATTATAGTTAGAAACTAACTTCATACTCTGAGCTTTTATGGGACAGCAGCAATTCCCAAACCATTTATCATAATTGTTAATGCCAAACGTCGACTATAGTAGTATCACACTCACAAAACCTGATATATTGATCATAGAAAAAGTAATATGGTCTTCCGTATTCTTCTTTACACTTTTGTATAACAGGAAACATGCGTTTTGCAAACACTTACTCAAGCGTATGATCATGATTGTCTCTTTCCAGCTGTCCACCATAGACGGAAATTCTCATGGTATGAGCCGCCATTTGGTATTTTCTGATGGACCAATCATAACCTTGATAGTAAGAATCACTTTGGGAAGAAATATTTTATCTGGCCATTTTCATTCTGTAACCCAAATTTTATTTCCTACAGGAGATGGAATTTCCCAGGATGATAATTCACTTATGTACGTACCGAACCTGTCCAATTACGGGGATGAAGTTATACATCCAATTTGGGTTACAGTCGTCGATTTCAACGTTATTAAATTGTTGTAGTCTATTTTAGAGAGTTCAATAAGTGATATTTCCCACTGGCAGCTCTACCAGAACTTTCATAATATCTGCATGAAGTTAACCACTATTCTTCCAAACACTATTCACCATTTGTATGAATAAAATCTGATGCAAGTCCAAGTTACAGGACTTTTCAAAGGAGGACATTTCAAAGACTATTCTACACTATACTCAATAAGGACTTTTTTTTATAAAACCAAGCTGTTTTTATTATTTTGATAACACCTGTATGTACTTTAAATTCTTTGTGCTATTTTCTTTTAAGGATTGTCTTCATATTCCTTACGTAAAATTATATATTGTCCCCTTCTTATCTAAATGTAACTTTTACAAAATACCGACTGATGATATTTACAGGAGATTAATTAAGCAATAAATATACATATAAAAAAGGAAATTACTAAAAAAAATTTAATCTAATGCTCGGCTACAATAGGCAATTTTCAGCACTACAGGGGGCAGAAGTGATAGCATCTTATATAAATACATATATGGCTGAGCAAGCCAGCTGCGGAAAGTACCATATATATAGTGGCCAGTGTCTGTGCAATCGTTATCTTGAAAATGAGCGGTTCTTCGTAATTTAGAAGAAAGAATCAAGCAGAAGACTCCCCGACTTGGTCTACCACCCCAGAGATATCATTTTGCATATGGGACATTTCGATCACGACATATAAATATAGTTCGCTAATGGTGGTTGCGGTACATTAAAATATCATTACCCATCAGTAACGAGAAAGAGCGTTCTAACCAACCAAACCATTCGTCCCTCATAGCTATTTTGAATTTATTTTCCTTGCGGTTCGTATAAAATGAGAAAAAAAAATCATCGAAGTTGGCCTTCCTCTATACAACAGCTTCAACGAAAGGTTATTTGAACATAAAAATTCTTTGAAATGAATATCTAACAAAACTGTCTTTTTGCGCAGCTACCGAGATGAAGACAGAGTACCGAAGCGCCCTGGTGAGGGGTTTGCCCTTCCCTCTGCTCACAGTAGCTGAGTACTTCACCCAAGAATTGGAAGGATTCTGCTGGGGGAGGAGGTACCGACTCGCCGGCTACTACTCCTGTATCCTTCTCTGGTGAGTACTTGTTTTTACTGCATTCACCCCTATACAGTAATTATCTGTTTAGCAAAAGTCTTATTATTAATGATATTTTTACAAATTCTGAATGTAGAATATTCCGGTAGATATAATGATACTTATGTTAGAATACCGTATTTTTTTTTATATAGATTTATATAAAAACACGACAATTTTCCAGTAACATTGAATAACAAATAACCTAACATTGAAAGTTGAAAAACCTCAGAAGATAGTTTAACTGAACAAAATCGCTGAAAACCATATTGGAAAAATTAATTATAGAAAGTTCAGTAAATTGAAGGTTTAACGAAATTGTATACCATTTATATCCGAAGAAAGTTGCTGGAAACCAAAGTAGATAGTTTAATTATAAAAAGCCACAATATAAAATTAATTATTCAAAAAAATAGCAACACACGTGTATTCATCTAAAAGAATTCGAAAGTTATATTAGAATGTGTAACTATAATATTATTATATGAATACTATTAATATTCATTATAAAATCATCTATAGAAGAAATGGTCAATTAATTGGTTAAATACCATACTAAGTACTATACATAGTTAGAAATGTACCTGCTTCGTTGCGTTCCGCTTAAGCCATTTTACATTTGATTTAATGAATTTAACTTATCCCTAAGTTACTGCACGCTTATTTAGTTTAGATTTTACGTATGCTAAACATGTACTTAGGTTTTGAAGATACCACCTAAGTACGAAATGAAAAGATAAACAATGAGACAGAAGCAGAACATGCTTTATTAGATATTTTTGTATGTACCGAAATAAGCAAAATCTCAAAGAATTAAAAAAAATCGCTTATGAATAAAATTTCAATTTAAGCATGAAAATAAGAAATTCTACAATTTAATACATAGAAGCTTATTCATATTTAAACATGTTTTAAATTATAATTACGAATTAAAAAAATAAAGGCTGTGTAATGAAAACATAAATAAAACTTAACTCAGAGATATTTTTATACAATATACGAAGTAAACAAAAATCCTAAGAAATAAGTCATTTCTGCCTGAAGTTTCAATTTAAACTTGAAAACATGAATTTCTACATTTAAAGTATAAGAATGTACACATAAAAATATAATTAACTAAGTTTATTTCTCTTGCAGTCTGTACACTTTTATTACGGAATAAATTCTAGAGTATAGATTAGCACACTAAAAACTAATAGAGTGAGGTTTAATAATGTTTGTAAACTTTGAGTACGTAGGTATTAAGTGTTAAAGCGGGGATTCTTTTTATCCGCGTTCTAATGAATTTCCCTGTAGCAACGGTAAAAACGAATTTGTCCAAAAAGATATTACTTTTAAAAATAATAATAATGATAAATATATTTATATTTTTTTTAAAAAAAAAAATTGCACTTTGATAATCTAGAAAGAAAGTTGAATCTGTTGCCATAAATATTTTGTCTCAACTCCCAGCAGTAAATGCATAAATGACAGTTTAAAAAAAAAAAAATAAGAACCGCAGTCTTTTATTGTAGTGAGAAAATTTCTAGAGTGGAATGTAATGCATAAATTAATAAAATTGCGTCATAAGATCTTTCCTAGAGAATATAAATCACCGTTAACTATTTTTTTCGTTTACAATAACTGCAATAAAAATTTCGAAATGAAAAAGTTTTTGTTCTAAATTAACCTAAGACAGATATTTTTATTAAAGTTCACTTCATCCCGTGCTTATTTCCAGTTTTACACAGGACAAAAATTAAAACAACTAGCCAAATAAGGAATTTATATACGGTATGTCCATTAAAGTCCGTTGCCAACCTCTTAACTTCGTAATGGCTGCTACTATATAGATAAAAGTGGTGTCTAGGTATAGTAAAGTAGGCATGAGCTAATAAATGAAACAGAGTACTGCGCCACCTGTTGAAAAACTGTGGAGTTAGCATTCCTATCTTGAAAACGGAACGAGATGGTGAGAAAAAGTGATTTACAAAGTTGTAGAGCATGCTTGATTTAGTACGAAAAGATATCTTGTAGGCATTAATGTGAAGAATACAACGATTAAAATGCGCATTTTTTTGTTTCGTGCTGTGGCGTGATAAAACGATCTAAGAAAGAAAAAAAAACAAATAGCTATAACAATATACTTTATTTAAGATGTTCAAACTTCTCACCGTCAGCTGCAATGCACATTTGGATGCTTGCTTGAAGATCACGTTGCACACGTTGGATCACGCGACCGTAATGCGTCGCTTAACGTCCTGTAATTTTTGTTGAAGGGTCGCATACACATGCTATTTCAAGTATCCCCACAGGTAAAAATCCAGTGGAGTCAGATCAGGAGAACCTAAATTACACTCTTCGAAACCGCCATACCCTAGTATTTGGTTGCCAAATTCCTTGACGAGGTACTGTTCACTGGAGATGTCCTGTGAGCAAGCTCGCCGTCATGTTGAATCTATAGATTCTTAAAATTAAACGATGGCAGGTTCTCCACAAAATAGGGTATTTTCTTCTGTAGCAATTGTAAATATCATGCACCCGTTAAAGTGTCATTGTAAAATATTGGACCTATCTCTCATCTTGTTATTGTAAATTGCACACCAAACGTTAATAGCATACCGCATTTGATGTCGAACGTTGACGAAACATTTAGGATTTTTCAGCGCCCAGTAATGAGTGCTTTGCCTATCGACATTCCCTTCCAAAGCATGCCTCATCCGTCCACATTATATCTACCAAGAATGTTGGCTGGACCTGTATATGATTCATGACGAAGTTTACCATGCATAGCGTCGCTTGGCATTTTCGTCCACTGAAACCTGTTCAGGCGTTGGTCGGTATGGATGAGCACCTGATTCGCTTAGGATTTTCCAAACCTGACTTTTGGAAAGACCACAGTGTTGACTGATCTCTCTTACGCTCCATTTCGGTTATGCAAGGGCATATGCTAATACCTCATCCGGTTGAACTTGCCGTCCTACCTTAGCTGGTTTTCCAGATCGAGGTCGACTAGTAATGCAACCTGTCTCCCTTAAACATTTTGCAACAGTTAGGATATTTTAATGAGAAGAATGCGGGCCTGTAGGGAAACGTTGGCGGTACAACCTTGCTTCTACGTCGACATTCACAGCACTGTAAAATCATCTCCCAATACTCAGCCATTACCATTAGCATCAACATACTACAGCCCCAAGAAGATGTCTCTTTTATAACTGTCTCAGGTGAACAGGCGTGATGTTTCGTACATATTTGCATACTGCATACAAATTGTTGGATTTATTTTTAATACTTCCGTTCTTCTCATTTCGAAATAAAAATGAAAAATATAATCACGAAAATGTAAATAGTTTTTTTGTTTTTTCAAATATGCACTCGTACGATGTCCCACGTCACAGCACAAAACAACAAATGAGTGTTTTAACTATTGTATTCTTCACATTGATGCCTACAAAGTATCTTTTCGAACTAAATCGAGGATGCTGTACAACTTTGTGTGTATATATATACATATGTATATATATTAAATCACTTTTTTTACCTATCTCGTTTCGTTTTCGAGATACGAATGCTAACTCCACTGTTTTCCACCAGGTGGCGGGGTAGGTGATTTCATTCAGTAGCGCATGGCTACTTTACTATACCTAGACATCACTTTTATGAATATAGCAGCAGCCGTTCCGAAGTTAAGAGAGTGGCAAGGGACTTTAGTGATAGTATAGAATAAGATAGAAAAATATGTGTACTGTGTGCAATTATCATTAGTTTTTATGAACGAAACCATTTCAAGTCTTTCTCTTAGGCACAATACCAGATTGAAATTATCAAAAATAACTGTAAACTAAGCCTCTCTGAAAGCAGTGGTAGATATTTTTACTGTCAAAAGTCATAGCAAATTAATATAAATCTTAGGTACACAAAACAATGGTAAATTAAAAAATTGATATTCAAACTATTTAATAATGGGTTATTGTAAACTTATCCACTTAAATTGTTACTTCGATTGTAATTGTGAAATTCATTTATAAGATAAACTCTGAAAAAGCCAGAGCAAATAATTTATTTTCTAAAAACACTTTGTAAATTAAGTAGTTGAAGTAGGAAATAAGTACAGTATTTGAAGTATGACAGCGTCAACGATAATTTTTATTATTTTGCATGATTATTTAAAAGGAGTAACCAATAAATTCCCAAATTTTTTTGATTCATATTTCTATTTTGACACTATCTTGCAAATAGATGAACAACTGAAAACCATGTAAAAACGACTGAACAACATCGTGAGTTATCTTCTATGGCTTTTTCATATGGAGTGGATAATACTGGAATGGAAAAGGAACAAATACTTCTAATTATCCCGATATACATACAAATAAAATGTTGAAATGCATCTTCTACCTGTCAATGTTCAACAGTCTTGAAACCGAATCATAGACATCTCTCTTCGAACAGCGTCATTCATCTCTAAACAATAGTGAATCTCTTATAATGGCATTAAAAATGTTTTAGAAACTATTGAATGTTTCTTTTATAAAAATCATGTGAAAAATAATGCGCAATAGTATTGCAACTAAAAGCGATTTTAATGTATGTAAAAGACCACCACGGATTATCTTCAACGAGATCATTTCATACAATGTAGGCTCCCAAGATAGCCTACATTGTATGAAAACTCCCAAGATAGAGGCCAATCAATGCAGATGCAGAAAGCAGAAAAAAGGAAAATTCCATCCTGAAAAGTGTGGTCCTATTTCATCACACAAGTATTCTATGTTAAATGAACTTACATGGCTACAAGTTACCTCCTTAACTATCAGCACTGTATAGCTAATTAAATAACTAAACATAAAAAAGTGATGAAATAGACATACAAATTTTAAACATAAGCTGATTTAAAGCCTTGTTTATTGCTTTGAGAGTCAAAATATGGTTCATCAAGCTGGAAAAAGATGGAGAAACATTAACCACTGGCTTTTGCACCAAGGACACAGTATTCAGAGATTAAATCACTTAAGAACTGTTTGCCCAGAAGAGAAATATCGTACTAAGAGTGATTATGTACATTAATTTTTTTTGTTGAACTTAATGTTCTTTCCTTGGTGCATTGTGGGATTCGGAAAGGAGGGTACCAAATATGATAACATCTTCACCTGATCGTGGTTAAAAAGGATGGAAAATGAGTCGTGTAAGCAATTCAAGATCAAGCCAAATCCTCTATACCCACAATATCCTTGACATGATCCTTATTATAAGATATCTTTCATTGATGTAAAGTGTAATTCGGTTTATTTGTCATTCTATTGTTACTTTTTCCCCATAAGGGCTCATCAACCAAATTTATAGCATAAATGGGTTTTGAACCAGTGCAAGGAAATTCACATGGAGAAAGCTTTATTTTCGTACTCTTGAATTAAAGGGCACAGTGCGCGGCATTAAGCCGCCTGCTCGATGTTGCTATGATGAATATGGCGTCATATTTGTCTAATTTGTATAAAGGATTATTAAATATTGTTTCATCATTGGAGTTTGGTCCAAAAAAAGCAATATTCTGAAACGTCTACAATTTTCAAATTGTGCGCTGCTATTAGATTGCATAGCATTTGGAATAAAAGTAACACTGAAAATAAACTTCGTAGAAACTGCTAGGCACACATGTCATAGACACTAGAGACGAATACTACTTGTGAATTTGTCTCGCTACAACTGAATAATTAACATATTTAATAAACCAGATGACTCTTACCATGTTAATAACACGATAAAGCGATGTACTTGAAAACGCATGAAGATCTAAAATACATATTCCTCGTTGTATTACGCACTATGTTAATGATGCATATACAGTATATAAAAGTGGCTACGATATAATAAATAGAATTATAAGGTTGACGTAGTATTTCTATTTTAATACAGTATATTATTTTTAAAATATATAACTACATAATAATAAATAAGCACTTTAAAAATAAAAAATATTTTTTATTAACGCAAGAATCTTTAATCTAAATAATATGCATTGTTATTAATATGAGTAATAAATTCTGTTACCGTTATATTATTGGCTTTAAATTATATTCATTAAATAAATTATTACATGAAATTAAAAAATTAACAGATTTAATAGAATTAATTATTTCAATAACACACACATATTATTAAAATAAAAATTCGATAATCTTTATTAATTTTTTCCGAAGCAGAACTGATAACTGAATTATTTTCACTTTAGCTTATAATTTAATATTAAGGATCATGGTACTAATTTCGGCTGATATATGTATATATATATATATATATATATATATATATATATATATATAGATATATATATATATATATATATATATGCGTATGTGTAATTTGTGTAGGCAGAAATATATTACGATGGCATGGCAAAGTCAAATTGCCATCGTAATATATTTCTGTCATATATACGTAAAGATATTAGTTATATCAAGATAAATTAACCAAAAAGTATTCTTTATCATTTTAATAATTTTAAGTGATTTAAAGCAAAATTTAAAAAGAAATTTTGGAAAGATTGTTTTGTTTGCTTATTGCTCTGAGATCGATTTTTGCATGTGAAATGCAAATTGGAGCAGAAGCCTTTGTATTTGAAACCAGTATAAGTATTTTTGATTGAACTACAAATAAATCCTCAAACTGCTATATAAATAGTTAAAGCGCTGAAAATTCAGTTGCCAGTGTAGAAAATATCTGGAAAAATAATTAATTCAACACTTTTTAATCACAAATGATAGATAAAAAATGGTGTCGTATTAACACCATTTATCACAATCTAATTACTAATTGATGGAAAAAGCATCAATTGTATGAATTTGACACTATTGGTAAGTAAACTGCTCACATAATCACTTAAGCAAAGACGATGGAACAGGTGAGACCATAATGAGGCAACATAACATCATTAAAATCGCTTCGGATGCTGAAATTCTCGTGTTGAAACGCATGGTCAAGCACGAAATGTTTCATAAAAATTCCACTTAGTTTTGCTTTGCCACTTCTGAATGCTTTTAAAAATCTGTAATTGCGAGAATTTTTTGTTATATTTTTAAACACACGTACCTATATGTATGCATAATAATTTCAAGTACACTCACTTCTGAAAAATAAGCACTGAAGATAAAATGCTAAAATCAACAATTACAGTTATGGTTTACAAGAAATACGATAAGAAATTAACAAATATGTTTATTCATGAAACAAATTAAATTACATTCAACATGCAAAGTTTGGGTGTTATAGCGATAAGCAAAGGACATTGGTGCAGGAATCGATCTCGGTACTTTACAGTTGTTGAACAATGACGAGGCAGATGACTGCATCTAGTAGATTCAGTCAGCAGAAATAAGCAGCCATAAATATACTTCAATAATTAATGTTTGAAAAAAAGAGAGAAATGGCAGAACTGAGTTTTCACAAGTATTATTGCAACGTCATTTATTTTATCACTGTCAAACCAAATAAACGAAGCATAATGTTACTAGTGTATGAAAACATTCCCCTTATACATTCATAGGGTGTTATATCTATCTTTTAAGTGTCATGGAGAGGGGGATCATTCGGAGATCAACTTTGCCACGTGATTATATTAGAAAATGATATGTTAACTGATTGGGCTTAATGACTTCGTTTGATTGGTGTAAGCAACTGAAAATGTAGAAACGTATCAGAAAAATTTAATAAGTAAAAAGTTTAATAAAAAAAAAGTATTCAGCTTTCGGTCAGAAAGGTAACTGGTTCGACGCCTGACTCCCTTGAAGACCAGCATCTGAAGGAGTCCATGGAAACTAAATATTTGTAGAGTCTAATGTACATTAGTGTGGTAAAGGCATTGAGAAGTCGGATATCAGCTCATTTGTCAACCGGGTCATTTTACTAAGATAAAAAATGCAAAGTCGTATTTACAGAACAGTACACACTTACAATACAGTATGAAAACAATTCCCGCTGTTCTTGGGTTCGATTTTTACCGTGGAGGCGGATTTACGAGTATGTAGGTGTTGGAGTTCACTTTAAACTATATATCCGTCAAATTAAATAGTATGTGCAAAAAACTAATGTAGAGTTATAACCGAAATGAACTAAGCCAAAATCAAGAATCAATTTTCAGAGTTCTGTATCTGAAATTATTAAGTTTACCAAAATAAAATTATAAAACAATATATAAAATTTTATGAAAAATCGATATTTATTTCAAGAAAATTGTTTATTGTGTTCAAAACAAATATTTATCCTCTATTAAATGAAATTTATCTTATATTCTTTTAATAATTTTATTTTCAATGCAATAATTAGTGTAAATTATTTTCATAAAATAGAAATATATTTTTTTTATTTATAAAAAAATTCTTTTTTTCCTCTGACCCTATTTTAGTGTCGAGAAAGATATTTGGAGATAAAGAAAGTAATTGTTATTGTGTGAGACTTCTCTTTTATCCAAATGGGTGGGTTTTGAATACATAAGCGTATGTTTATAAATTGAATTGATTATCGGTATAGATGCTTGAATCTCATGACTTAATAACTATTAGTTTTCACAGGTGCCACTCGACCGTGATATAAAAGGAAATAATGAATATAAATAACTAATAAAATGAAATTTTACTACTCTATTAGTATTATATTATTATAATTTCATTAGCTTATAAAACTTGCGATTACATTTTATTTCATTGGGGCTATTTCCTTTTAGTGTAATTGCAGATATCAGAACTCAACGCAGTAAAATAAAAGTTCAAACTACTATTAAACTTTTCCTTTACAACGTTGATTGGTGTTAATTGTTATTGTAAAATTGCTGTTATAAATTTATTTCTGTTGAATTAGTAGATGTTGTTGTTGTTGTTGTTACTTATGACACTCGGACAAGCTAAGATCGCTATGCCTTGGCAACGCGAATTTAAGGCAATAGGGAGCGTCTTTCGTTTTAATCAGAGCACCACGGAGGTGAAAGTATGTCTTTGCTCTTTTTTAAATCCTCCGATAGATGGTACCACCAGAAGACCGACTCCCTCAATTTTGACATTGATCTGAAGGGAGAGGTCATTTTCTCCAGACTACTGCACCCATGGTAACTGCTCAACGATCGACCACAGAACTTTCAATTCCACAGATTTAACGAGCACGTATATCGCATGTACTCGGTGGGTCTTTGGCGGCATTGGGAATCGATCCCCACACTTCCTGATTGCCGATACCCTAACCACTAGGCTACCACGGCCAACTAGCAGATGTATAATATATAGATGAAATACCTGTTTTTCGTTACAAATCTATTCTTATTTAGTCAATTCCAAAATTTACTATTTGTCTAAATCAAAAGATTGCATGGAATGATTCCTAAAAACATTTTCATTTCTATAAATGTAAAATTCAATATTACAGTAATTTTCTTGTCTTATTAAAGATAAATACAATCGTTAAATCAGAAAATTTGTATCTTCTTCTAACAATGATTTTAAAAAAACCATTTTGCTTATATATGTTTTATATAAATGTGGAGCTGCAACAGCTTGCTATTGATAATAGAATCAAGTCTTTTAACTTCCATCGTATATGAAGTAGAAAATTCGATACCTGATCTAGGCAAAGGTAGGCTGAGAAGCCTCTAAGCTTTAAAAGCTCTTCTAACCCATTGACTTAACATAAGTCTTAAACCCATTGACTGATGTTACACAAAATGGACAAGAGGATGCCAAGATCACCTCGTCACTTGACTGACTAGACTGACTTCACACTCGTCACTTGACTGACTTCACACTCGTTAAACTGACTAGGCTATAGGCTGTGTAGATTGAATCGATTCATAGAAATATGCATTACGAAACACTGAAACGACCAACTCAATGTAAATTTAATTAAATTAATAGATGTTTACTCATTACATTTTTTAAACCATTACAGTTTTACTTTGTATTAATTCTTGAAAAATAATATGGAATTTCTTTATATTAGTGATTTGCAAAATTAAGGAAATTTATTCAATTTAAAAAGTTCTTTGACTTAGGTCTCAAATAATTACCTTTTTACATTCGAGGGTTAATTCAATTGGAATCTATGAAAAACAATTCGGGATGCAATTCTAATCTACGAACTTTTGAAGTGAAAGCCCGAGTAATAATTAGTTGTCTCCTGGTTTTGCTGGCAATTTTGTGAGATCTACATACAGTAATATAAAAAATTAATTATATTATCTATTTGAAATTAAATAGTAAATTTATTTCTAGCATATTATATCGATTTCATACTGCACATTAAATAGTCCAAAATAACTAGATTTCAGTAATTTTTTTTCCTTTATTAGTAGCAGTGGTATTAATATTTGAAGGAGCATTGACTCGAGGATCATATTCACATATGTTATGAAAAAAAACCACAGAAAAATCACTGCCGAAAATTTACATCATGATACATGATTATAAGAAAACAGAAATTATGTATGTATTTTCTATTATGTAATGGTGGTTGTAAGTAATCTAATCTGCATTCTTTCTCTGCATGAGACAAATTTTCACCACTGAGATAAGAGGAATTCTACTGATCTAGCCCAACAGATTATTTAATACCTTAAGGTTGCAGTATAAAATTTTTTCAACATTCTACTCCTTATAGTCCCCAAAGACTTTTTTTAGAACGAGTAGAGTGCATATTCACGTGTAACAAAGGAGAAAAGCCAGGAAACTCAAAATCATCTTCTGCAACAGACGTTTATGCTAAAAGTAAAATTTACGTATCTCTTTATTCAAAAGACATGAGAATCAAATCTTGGCTTTCACTCAAAAGAGTGCAGTTATGTATATTGCCTTCTAATAGCATCTATCATAAATGGAGAAAAAAAACGAAGCGGAAAACCCCCTAATATCTATCTCAAAACATGATAATAAATGACACAAATAAACTCCCCTAGTTCATTGAAACTGAACCAGAGTAAAATGAAAGTTTCTGCATTTGTACAAAAAATTTTTTATTTATTTGTTTGTACAAAAATTCACATAAAAGAGCAAAAAGCAAAGTATGATATAAATGACACCTGGAAATATAAAATATAAATAATATAAACTATGAAAAAGCTATTGAAAACTATGTTCGTATGAACAACACCCTACAAAAAACTATTGAATGACAAATTTTTAATTCTCATTAGATGTAGCGGGAGATAATCAACTCTCCATAAAGTTAAGCAGGAAATTAGCTCTACCTGGAAGGTTGGAGTGGACATTTTATACAATGAGATTATTGTTCCAGATTTTAGTTCATTTTTTGTATAATAGAACGATGTGCGTGGAGATAGTAAATGCATTTTATGATATAATATACGAGAGGGCCTATTAATCTACATGAGCAACCTGGTGACATAAGTACACTGAGGCCATGCTTGGAAGAATCCATACAATCTGGTTGACGAGTCTACAATATAATGAATTATTGATTAAGTTTATGTTCCATTACTCGTAACATTTTCTAATTATTTCCATTAAGCTGATCTTCTGAGGAAATCTGAGAAGAGAGATAGTGTGAGCTAATCCCCGGAAAATATGGCTTTTTTAACTGTCTTATCTGTCTCCTCTTTCCACAAGTGTCAATGTGTGCCTTCATTTCAACAGATATGTGCGTGCAAAATTAAAATAAAATCATTTGCCGTTTACCATTTGTTACTTATTTAATTCATTTAAAAAATATTATTTTACTTCTTGGTCACAAAAATGAAGGAACTTTGTAGATGAGAATTTCGTGTTTCATGTATTAGAAAGCTTAAAATATTTGCACAACTGCTATAGTTAATGTACCAAATGTTCATTTTTGTAGTAACAAAATCCATCCAGTGTCATTTAGTAACGTTCAAATGGGCTCAACATTATTTAACTTTTGGATTAGTAATTTCTGATTCAAAAGTTATAAGTTCGAGACAGGCCATATATTCATTGAGCTTGGGCATATGGTTTGTTTGAATGAATTCTAGGAACTTCCCACCTTGTGACACTTAAAAAAGGTCTATGAAAACGTCTTCCCAGAAGGTAGGCTGAGCCAGATACCTAAATATTTTTCAACAACTTTCAATTGACTGGTTATATATAAAATCAAACTCCTAAATTATCTTTCAAAATTATTTTGAAATCCTCATTTGAATTTTAATGGCTATTTAGCTTTCGGCTAGATAACGATAAACTCAATTTAGCATAAAATACTTAATAGCTTTTAAATTTTCTTCCTTGTTTTTTAAAGTCTATTTTACACACAATTGACTTAGTAAAGCAGATCCAAATATTTAAAAAGTTATGAGCTGCTACTAACATCCACATTCAAAGGAAAATTCAAGAGTATGATGCTGCTGCAGTTTGTGAACTGAAAACTAGAGAATAAATCATTCATCTGCTATATTTCAGCTTTTCACAATATGAAACAATGATCCAGATTTATCAGTACATTTACAGCCTCTTCACATTTTATCTTGAAGTTAAATATTGTTGGCTCAGTGCTATATCATAAAGCAGGAAAGATGTGCCTACGAGTAATTATCTCATTCCATTATAGTGTAAATTTTAGCGATCCACGTCTTTTATACTTAAAATATCTATCATAATAAAAATATCCATAAGATCATAACTTCTGAATTAATATTAGTAATGGCACTGATGCTTGAATCTTTAATTTGAAACTCAAAATTCATAAACCATCCTTCATGGAGATCAACCATAATCATAACAATAATAATTATAATAATTAATATTGTTAAGAATAATAATAATAATTTCATATGTTTTTTGTCTGAAGAAATTTCCTGCCAATCACAAGAACAGACATTTTTAATAGAATAAACTTTATTCTGGATATTTTTCTTAATCATGTTCAGCGAAATATACAAAGATTAAAACTATGATATGTTCCTCATTTACGAAAATAACATATAAAGAAATAGGTTAGGCTGTAAGATTTTTTTCAGAAGAAACAATATTTTTTGAGAAATATTTTTTCCCAACCATGGGCACTTGGGTGACGAACCCTATGCCACAACAAGGCCAGAGCCAGAAACTGCTTCTCATCTGTCGCTACCCAGCGGGCACCTGTAAACCAAGTCACGGAGGTGAGTAACGTTGCCCACATCATGCCACCACAAACCAGTTTATAGGGTGGGCCACACTCATATATCATCACAGAAGAAAGGACAGAGAAACACAGAGAGAACAGAGAAAGAAAGTAACATCCATGCCCGAACCGGGATTCGAAACCGGGACCCACAGCTCAGGACTCATTTTTGAGAAATACATTCCTTCCTATTTTAGGTGTTACCAAATTTTAATTGGTATTTCCCGAAATGATCAAATATAACTGTCTAGTCTTGTGTAGCTAACCG